>CAWUFW010024676.1:0-56579 GCA_963921515.1 Calotriton arnoldi | reverse complement strand
AGGGTTTAGGGCAGTGCAGTGGTGCTCAGGCAGTGTAGGGGGTCGTGCTGGGGGTGGTGTTTCATGGGTTTAGGGTAGTGCAGTGGTGTTCGGGCAGTGTAGGGGGTCGTGCTGGGGCTGGTGTTTCAGGGTTTAGGGCAGTGCAGTGGTGTTCGGGCAGTGTAGGGGGTCGTGCTGGGGCTGGTGTTTCAGGGTTTTGGGCAGAGCAGTGGTGTTCGGGCAGTGTAGGGGGTCGTGCTGGGGGTGGTGTTTCAGGGTTTAGGGCAGTGCAGTGGTGTTCGGGCAGTGTAGGGGGTCGTGCTGGGGTGGTGTTTCAGGGTTTAGGGCAGTGGTGTTCGGGCAGTGTAGGGGGTCTTGCTGGGGGTGATGTTTCAGGGTTTAGGGCAGTGGAGTGGTGTTTGGGCAGTGTAGGGGGTCTTGCTGGGGATAGTGTTTCAGGGTTTAGGGCAGTGCAGTGGTGTTTGGGCAGTGTAGGGGGCCGTGCTGGGGGTGGTGTTTCAGGGTTTAGGGCAGTGCAGTGGTGTTCGGGCAGTGTAGGGGGTCGTGAAGGGGGTGGTGTTTCAGGGTTTAGGGCAGTGCAGTGGTGTTCGGGCCGTGGAGGGGGTCGTGCTGGGGGTGGTGTTTCAGGGTTTAGGGCAGTGCAGTGGTGTTCGAGACAGTGTAGGGGGTCGTGCAGGGGCTGGTGTTTCAAGGTTTAGGGCAGTGCAGTGGTGTTCGGGCAGTGTAGGGGGTCGTTCTGGGGGTAGTGTTTTAGGGTTTAGGGTAGTGCAGTGGTGTTTGTGTAGTGTAGGGGGTCGTGCTGGGGTAGTGTTGTAGGGTTTAGGGTAGTGCAGTGGTGTTCGGGCAGTGTAGGGGGTCTTGCTGGGGGTGGTGTTTCAGGGTTTAGGGCAGTGGTGTTCGGGCAGTGTAGGGGGTCTTGCTGGGGGTGATGTTTCAGGGTTAAGGGCAGTGCAGTGGTGTTCGGGCAGTGTAGGGGGTCTTGCTGGGGGTAGTGTTTCAGGGTTTAGGGCAGTGCAGGGGTGTTCGTGCAGTGTAGGGGTTCATGCTGGGGCTGGTGTTTCAGGGTTTAGGGCAGTGCAGTGGTGTTCGGGCAGTGTAGGGGGTCATGCTGGGGCTGGTGTTTCAGTGTTTTGGGCAGAGCAGTGGTGTTCGGGCAGTGTAGGGGGTGGTGCTGGGGGTGGTGTTTCAGGGTTTAGGGCAGTGCAGTGGTGTTCGGGCAGTGTAGGGGGTCGTGCTGGGTGTGGTGTTTCAGGGTTTAGGGGCAGTGGTGTTCGGGCAGTGTAGGGGGTCTTGCTGGGGGTGATGTTTCAGGGTTTAGGGCAGTGCAGTGGTGTTCGGGCAGTGTAGGGGGTCTTGCTGGGGGCAGTGTTTCAGGGTTTAGGGCAGAGCAATGGTGTTCAGGCAGTGTAGGGGGTTGTGTTGGAGGTGGTGTTTCAGGCTTTAGGGCAGTGCAGTGGTATTCGGGCAGTGTAGGGGGTCTTGCTGGGGTGGTGTTTCAGGGTTTAGGGCAGTGGTGTTCAGGCAGTGTAGGGGGTCGTGCTGGGGGTGGTGTTTCAGGGTTTAGGGCAGTGCAGTGGTGTTCGGGCAGTGTAGGGGGTCGTGCTGGGGCTGGTGTTTCAGGGTTTAGGGCAGTGCAGTGGTGTTCGGGCAGTGTAGGGGGTCGTGCTGGGGGTGGTGTTTCAGGGTTTAGGGCAGTGCAGTGGTGTTTGGGCAGTGTAGGAGGTCATGCTGGGGGTGGTGTTTCTGGGTTTAGGGCAGTGTAGTGGTGGTCGGGCAGTGTAGGGGGTCGTGCAGGGGGTGGTGAGTCAGGGTTTAGGGCAGTGCAGTGGTGTTCGGGCAGTGTAGGGGGTCATGCTGGGGGTAGAGTTTTAGGGTTTAGGGCAGTGCAGTGGTGTTCGGGCAGTGTAGGGGGTCGTGCAGGGGTGGTGTTTCAGGGTTTAGGGCAGTGCAGTGGTGTTCGGGCAGTGTAGGGTGTCGTGCTGGGGGTGGTGTTTCAGGGTTTAGGGCAGTGCAGTGGTGTTCGGGCAGTGTAGGTGGTCTTGCTGGGGCTGGTGTTTCAGGGTTTAGGGCAGTGCAGTGGTGTTCGCGCAGTGTAGGGGGTCTTGCTGGGGGTGGTGTTTCAGGGTTTAGGGCAGCGCAGTGGTGTTCGGGCAGTGTAGGGGGTCTTGCTGGGGGTGGTGTTTCAGTGTTTAGGGCAGTGCAGTGGTGTTCGGGCAGTGTAGGGGGTCTTGCTGGGGCTGGTGTTTCAGGGTTTAGGGTAGTGCAGTGGTGTTCGGGCAGTGTAGGGGGTCGTGCTGGGGCTGGTGTTTCAGGGTTTAGGGCAGTGCAGTGGTGTTCGGGCAGTGTAGGGGGTCGTGCTGGGGCTGGTGTTTCAGGGTTTAGGGCAGTGCAGTGGTGTTCGAGGCAGTGTAGGGGGTCGTGCTGGGGGTGGTGTTTCAGGGTTTAGGGCAGTGCAGTGGTGTTCGGGCAGTGTAGGGGGTCGTGCTGGGGGTGGTGTTTCAGGGTTTAGGGCAGTGCAGTGGTGTTCGGGCAGTGTAGGGGGTCGTGCTGGGGCTGGTGTTTCAGGGTTTAGGGCAGAGCAGTGGTGTTCGGGCAGTGTAGGGGGTCGTGCTGGGGGTGGTGTTTCAGGGTTTAGGGCAGTGCAGTGGTGTTCGGGCAGTGTAGGGGGTCGTGCTGGGGGTGGTGTTTCAGGGTTTAGGGCAGTGCAGTGGTTCGGGCAGTGTAGGGGGTCTTGCTGGGGGTGATGTTTCAGGGTTTAGGGCAGTGCAGTGGTGTTCGGGCAGTGTAGGGGGTCGTGCTGGGGCTGGTGTTTCAGGGTTTAGGGCAGTGCAGTGGTGTTCGGGCAGTGTAGGGGGTCATGCTGGGGGCTGGTGTTTCAGGGTTTAGGGCAGTGCAGTGGTGTTCGGGCAGTGTAGGGGTCGTGCTGGGGGTGGTGTTTCAGGGTTTAGGGCAGTGCAATGGTGTTCGGGCAGTGTAGGGGGTCGTGCTGGGGTGGTGTTTCAGGGTTTAGGGCAGTGCAGTGGTGTTCGGGCAGTGTAGTGGGTCATGCAGGGGGTGGTGTTTCAGGGTTTAGGGCAGTGCAGTGGTGTTCGGGCAATGTAGGGGGTCGTGCTGGGGCTGGTGTTTCAGGGTTTAGGGCAGTGCAGTGGTGTTCGGGCAGTGTAGGGGGTCTTGCTGGGGGTGGTGTTTCAGGGTTTAGGGCAGTGCAGTGGTGTTCGGGCAGTGTAGGGGGTCTTGCTGGGGGTGATGTTTCAGGGTTTAGGGCAGTGCAGTGGTGTTCGGGCAGTGTAGGGGGTCTTGCTGGGGGTGGTGTTTCAGGGTTTAGGGCAGTTTAGGGGTGTTCGTGCAGTGTAGGGGGTCGTGCTGGGGATGGTGTTTCAGGGTTTAGGGCAGTGCAGTGGTGTTCGGGCAGAGTAGGGGGTCGTGCAGGGGGAATGGTGTTTCAGGGTTTAGGGCAGTGCAGTGGTGTTCGGGCAGTGTAGTGGGTCATGCAGGGGGTGGTGTTTCAGGGTTTAGGGCAGTGCAGTGGTGTTCGGGCAGTGTAGGGGGTCGTGCTGGGGCTGGTGTTTCAGGGTTTAGGGCAGTGCAGTGGTGTTCGGGCAGTGTAGGGGGTCGTGCTGGGGGTGGTGTTTCAGGGTTTAGGGCAGTGGTGTTCGGGCAGTGTAGGGGGTCTTGCTGGGGGTGATGTTTCAGGGTTTAGGGCAGTGCAGTGGTGTTCGGGCAGTGTAGGGTGTCGTGCTGGGGGTGGTGTTTCAGGGTTTAGGGCAGTGCAGTGGTGTTCGGGCAGTGTAGGGGGTCGTGCTGGGGGTGGTGTTTCAGGGTTTAGGGCAGTGCAGTGGTGTTCGGGCAGTGTAGGGGGTCGTGCTGGGGCTGGTGTTTCAGGGTTTTGGGCAGAGCAGTGGTGTTCAGGCAGTGTAGGGGGTCGTGCTGGGGGTGGTGTTTTAGGGTTTAGGGCACTGCAGTGTTGTTCGGGCAGTGTAGGGGGTCATGCTGGGGGTGGTGTTTCAGGGTTTAGGGCAGTGGTGTTCGGGCAGTGTAGGGGTCTTGCTGGGGTGGTGTTTCAGGGTTTAGGGCAGTGGTGTTCGGGCAGTGTAGGGGGTCTTGCTGGGGGTGATGTTTCAGGGTTTAGGGCAGTGCAGTGGTGTTCGGGCAGTGTAGGGGGTCTTGCTGGGGCTGGTGTTATAAGGTTTAGGGCAGTGCAGTAGTGTTCGTGCAGTGTAGGGGGTCATGCTGGGGGCGGTGTTTCAGGGTTTAGGGCAGTGCAGTAGTGTTCGGGCAGTGTAGGGGGTCGTGCAGGGGTGGTGTTTCAGGGTTTAGGGCAGTGCAATGGTGTTCGGGCAGTGTAGGGGGTCGTGCTGGGGGTGGTGTTTCAGGGTTTAGGGCAGTGCAGTGGTGTTCGGGCAGTGTAGTGGGTCATGCAGGGGGTGGTGTTTCAGGGTTTAGGGCAGTGCAGTGGTGTTCGGGCAATGTAGGGGGTCGTGCTGGGGCTGGTGTTTCAGGGTTTAGGGCAGTGCAGTGGTGTTCGGGCAGTGTATGGGGTCTTGCTGGGGGTGGTGTTTCAGGGTTTAGGGCAGTGGTGTTCGGGCAGTGTAGGGGGTCTTGCTGGGGGTGATGTTTCAGGGTTTAGGGCAGTGCAGTGGTGTTCGGGCAGTGTAGGGGGTCTTGCTGGGGGTAGTGTTTCAGGGTTTAGGGCAGTTTAGGAGTGTTCGTGCAGTGTAGGGGGTCGTGCTGGGGATGGTGTTTCAGGGTTTAGGCCAGTGCAGTAGTGTTCGGGCAGAGTAGGGGGTCGTGCAGGGGGAATGGTGTTTCAGGGTTTAGGGCAGTGCAGTGGTGTTTGGGCAGTGTAGTGGGTCATGCAGGGGTGGTGTTTCAGGGTTTAGGGCAGTGCAGTGGTGTTCGGGCAATGTAGGGGGTCGTGCTGGGGCTGGTGTTTCAGGGTTTAGGGCAGTGCAGTGGTGTTCGGGCAGTGTAGGGGGTCTTGCTGGGGGTGGTGTTTCAGGGTTTAGGGCAGTGGTGTTCGGGCAGTGTAGGGGGTCTTGCTGGGGGTGATGTTTCAGGGTTTAGGGCAGTGCAGTGGTGTTCGGGCAGTGTAGGGTGTCGTGCTGGGGGTGGTGTTTCAGGGTTTAGGGCAGTGCAGTGGTGTTCGGGCAGTGTAGGGGGTCGTGCACGGGGTGGTGTTTCAGGGTTTAGGGCAGTGCAGTGGTGTTCGGGCAGTGTAGGGGGTTGTGCTGGGGCTGGTGTTTCAGGGTTTAGGGCAGTGCAATGGTGTTCTGGCAGTGTAGGGGGTCGTGCTGGGGCTAGTGTTTCACGGTTTAGGGCAGTGCAGTGGTGTTCGGGCAGTGTAGGGGGTCATGCTGGGGCTGGTGTTTCAGGGTTTAGGGCAGTGCAGTGGTGTTCGTGCAGTGTAGGTGGTCGTGCTGGGGCTGGTGTTTCAGGGTTTAGGGCAGTGCAGTGGTGTTCGGGCAGTGTAGGGGGTCATGCTGGGGCTGGTGTTTCAGGGTTTAGGGCAGTGCAGTGGTGCTCAGGCAGTGTAGGGGGTCGTGCTGGGGGTGGTGTTTATGGGTTTAGGGTAGTGCAGTGGTGTTCGGGCAGTGTAGGGGGTCGTGCTGGGGCTGGTGTTTCAGGGTTTAGGGCAGTGCAGTGGTGTTCGGGCAGTGTAGGGGGTCGTGCTGGGGCTGGTGTTTCAGGGTTTAGGGCAGAGCAGTGGTGTTCGGGCAGTGTAGGGGGTCGTGCTGGGGGTGGTGTTTCAGGGTTTAGGGCAGTGCAGTGGTGTTCGGGCAGTGTAGGGGGTCGTGCTGGGGGTGGTGTTTCAGGGTTTAGGGCAGTGGTGTTCGGGCAGTGTAGGGGGTCTTGCTGGGGGTGATGTTTCAGGGTTTAGGGCAGTGGAGTGGTGTTTGGGCAGTGTAGGGGGTCTTGCTGGGGATAGTGTTTCAGGGTTTAGGGCAGTGCAGTGGTGTTTGGGCAGTGTAGGGGGTCGTGCTGGGGGTGGTGTTTCAGGGTTTAGGGCAGTGCAGTGGTGTTCGGGCAGTGTAGGGGGTCGTGAAGGGGTGGTGTTTCAGGGTTTAGGGCAGTGCAGTGGTGTTCGGCCGTGGAGGGGGTCGTGCTGGGGGTGGTGTTTCAGGGTTTAGGGCACTGAAGTGTTGTTCGGGCAGTGTAGGGGGTCTTGCTGGGGGTGGTGTTTCAGGGTTTAGGGCAGTGGTGTTCGGGCAGTGTAGGGGTCTTGCTGGGGGTGATGTTTCAGGGTTTAGGGCAGTGCAGTGGTGTTCGGGCAGTGTAGGGGGTCTTGCTGGGGGTAGTGTTTCAGGGTTTAGGGCAGTGCATTGGTGTTCGGTGCAGTGTAGGGGGTCATGCTGGGGGCGGTGTTTCAGGGTTTAGGGCAGTGCAGTAGTGTTCGGGCAGTGTAGGGGGTCATGCAGGGGGTGGTGTTTCAGGGTTTAGGGCAGTGCAATGGTGTTCGGGCAGTGTAGGGGGTCGTGCTGGGGGTGGTGTTTCAGGGTTTAGGGCAGTGCAGTGGTGTTCGGGCAGTGTAGGGGGTCTTGCTGGGGTTGGTGTTTCAGGGTTTAGGGCAGTGGTGTTCGGGCAGTGTAGGGGGTCTTGCTGGGGGTGATGTTTCAGGGTTTAGGGCAGTGCAGTGGTGTTCGGGCAGTGTAGGGGGTCTTGCTGGGGGTAGTGTTTCAGGGTTTAGGGCAGTGCAGGGGTGTTCGTGCAGTGTAGGGGGTCGTGCTGGGGATGGTGTTTCAGGGTTTAGGCCAGTGCAGTAGTGTTCGGGCAGAGTAGGGGGTCGTGCAGGGGGAATGGTGTTTCAGGGTTTAGGGCAGTGCAGTGGTGTTCGGGCAGTGTAGGTGGTCATGCAGGGGGTGGTGTTTCAGGGTTTAGGGCAGTGCAGTGGTGTTCGGGAAATGTAGGGGGTCGTGCTGGGGCTGGTGTTTCAGGGTTTAGGGCAGTGCAGTGGTGTTCGGGCAGTGTAGGGGGTCTTGCTGGGGGTGGTGTTTCAGGGTTTAGGGCAGTGGTGTTCGGGCAGTGTAGGGGGTCTTGCTGGGGGTGATGTTTCAGGGTTTAAGGCAGTGCAGTGGTGTTCGGGCAGTGTAGGGTGTCGTGCTGGGGGTGGTGTTTCAGGGTTTAGGGCAGTGCAGTGGTGTTCGGGCAGTGTAGGGGGTCGTGCACGGGGTGGTGTTTCAGGGTTTAGGGCAGTGCAGTGGTGTTCGGGCAGTGTAGGGGGTTGTGCTGGGGCTGGTGTTTCACGGTTTAGGGCAGTGCAATGGTGTTCTGGCAGTGTAGGGGGTCGTGCTGGGGCTAGTGTTTCACGGTTTAGGGCAGTGCAGTGGTGTTCGGGCAGTGTAGGGGGTCATGCTGGGGCTGGTGTTTCAGGGTTTAGGGCAGTGCAGTGGTGTTCGTGCAGTGTAGGTGGTCGTGCTGGGGCTGGTGTTTCAGGGTTTAGGGCAGTGCAGTGGTGTTCGGGCAGTGTAGGGGGTCATGCTGGGGCTGGTGTTTCAGGGTTTAGGGCAGTGCAGTGGTGCTCAGGCAGTGTAGGGGGTCGTGCTGGGGGTGGTGTTTATGGGTTTAGGGTAGTGCAGTGGTGTTCGGGCAGTGTAGGGGGTCGTGCTGGGGCTGGTGTTTCAGGGTTTAGGGCAGTGCAGTGGTGTTCGGGCAGTGTAGGGGGTCGTGCTGGGGCTGGTGTTTTAGGGTTTAGGGCAGTGCAGTGGTGTTCGGGCAGTGTAGGGGGTCTTGCTGGGGGTAGTTTTTCAGGGTTTAGGGCAGTGCAGTGGTGTTCGTGCAGTGTAGGGGGTCGTGCTGGGGATGGTGTTTCATGGTTTAGGGCAGTGCAGTAGTGTTCAGGCAGTGTAGGGGGTCTTGCTGGGGCTGGTGTTTCAGGGTTTAGGGCAGTGCAGGCAGTGGTGCTCGGGCAGTGTAGGGGGTCGTGCTGGGGGTGGTGTTTCTGGGTTTAGGGTAGTGCAGTGGTGTTCGGGCAGTGTAGGGGTTCATGCTGGGGCTGGTGTTTCAGGGTTTAGGGCAGTGCAGTGGTGTTCGGGCAGTGTAGGGGGTCATGCTGGGGCTGGTGTTTCAGTGTTTTGGGCAGAGCAGTGGTGTTCGGGCAGTGTAGGGGGTGGTGCTGGGGGTGGTGTTTCAGGGTTTAGGGCAGTGCAGTGGTGTTCGAGCAGTGTAGGGGGTCGTGCTGGGTGTGGTGTTTCAGGGTTTAGGGCAGTGGTGTTCGGGCAGTGTAGGGGGTCTTGCTGGGGGTGATGTTTCAGGGTTTAGGGCAGTGCAGTGGTGTTCGGGCAGTGTAGGGGGTCTTGCTGGGGGCAGTGTTTCAGGGTTTAGGGCAGAGCAATGGTGTTCAGGCAGTGTAGGGGGTTGTGTTGGAGGTGGTGTTTCAGGCTTTAGGGCAGTGCAGTGGTATTCGGGCAGTGTAGGGGGTCTTGCTGGGGGTGGTGTTTCAGGGTTTAGGGCAGTGGTGTTCAGGCAGTGTAGGGGGTCGTGCTGGGGGTGGTGTTTCAGGGTTTAGGGCAGTGCAGTGGTGTTCGGGCAGTGTAGGGGGTCGTGCAGGGGCTGGTGTTTCAGGGTTTAGGGCAGTGCAGTGGTGTTCGGGCAGTGTAGGGGGTCGTGCTGGGGGTGGTGTTTCAGGGTTTAGGGCAGTGCAGTGGTGTTTGGGCAGTGTAGGAGGTCATGCTGGGGGTGGTGTTTCTGGGTTTAGGGCAGTGTAGTGGTGGTCGGGCAGTGTAGGGGGTCGTGCAGGGGGTGGTGAGTCAGGGTTTAGGGCAGTGCAGTGGTGTTCGGGCAGTGTAGGGGGTCATGCTGGGGGTAGAGTTTTAGGGTTTAGGGCAGTGCAGTGGTGTTCGGGCAGTGTAGGGGGTCGTGCAGGGGGTGGTGTTTCAGGGTTTAGGGCAGTGCAGTGGTGTTCGGGCAGTGTAGGGTGTCGTGCTGGGGGTGGTGTTTCAGGGTTTTGGGCAGTGCAGTGGTGTTCGGGCAGTGTAGGTGGTCTTGCTGGGGCTGGTGTTTCCGGGTTTAGTGCAGTGGTGTTCGGGCAGTGTAGGGGGTCTTGCTGGGGGTGGTGTTTCAGGGTTTAGGGCAGCGCAGTGGTGTTCGGGCAGTGTAGGGGGTCTTGCTGGGGTGGTGTTTCAGTGTTTAGGGCAGTGCAGTGGTGTTCGGGCAGTGTAGGGGGTCTTGCTGGTGCTGGTGTTTCAGGGTTTAGTGCAGTGGTGTTCGGGCAGTGTAGGGGGTCTTGCTGGGGCTGGTGTTTCAGGGTTTAGGGTAGTGCAGTGGTGTTCGGGCAGTGTAGGGGGTCGTGCTGGGGCTGGTGTTTGAGGGTTTAGGGCAGTGCAGTGGTGTTCGGGCAGTGTAGGGGGTCGTGCTGGGGCTGGTGTTTCAGGGTTTAGGGCAGTGCAGTGGTTTTCAGGCAGTGTAGGCGGTCGTGCTGGGTGTGGTGTTTCAGGGTTTAGGGCAGTGCAGTGGTGTTCGGGCAGTGTAGGGGGTCGTGCTGGGGGTGGTGTTTCAGGGTTTAGGGCAGTGCAGTGGTGTTCGGGCTGTGTAGGGGTCGTGCTGGGGCTGGTGTTTCAGGGTTTTGGGCAGAGCAGTGGTGTTCAGGCAGTGTAGGGGGTCGTGCTGGGGGTGGTGTTTTAGGGTTTAGGGCACTGCAGTGTTGTTCGGGCAGTGTAGGGGGTCTTGCTGGGGGTGGTGTTTCAGGGTTTAGGGCAGTGGTGTTCGGGCAGTGTAGGGGGTCTTGCTGGGGGTGATGTTTCAGGGTTTAGGGCAGTGCAGTGGTGTTCGGGCAGTGTAGGGGGTCTTGCTGGGGCTGGTGTTATCAAGGTTTAGGGCAGTGCAGTAGTGTTCGTGCAGTGTAGGGGGTCATGCTGGGGGCGGTGTTTCAGGGTTTAGGGCAGTGCAGTAGTGTTCGGGCAGTGTAGGGGGTCGTGCAGGGGGTGGTGTTTCAGGGTTTAGGGCAGTGCAATGGTGTTCGGGCAGTGTAGGGGGTCGTGCTGGGGGTGGTGTTTCAGGGTTTAGGGCAGTGCAGTGGTGTTCGGGCAGTGTAGTGGGTCATGCAGGGGGTGGTGTTTCAGGGTTTAGGGCAGTGCAGTGGTGTTCGGGCAATGTAGGGGGTCGTGCTGGGGCTGGTGTTTCAGGGTTTAGGGCAGTGCAGTGGTGTTCGGGCAGTGTATGGGGTCTTGCTGGGGGTGGTGTTTCAGGGTTTAGGGCAGTGGTGTTCGGGCAGTGTAGGGGGTCTTGCTGGGGGTGATGTTTCAGGGTTTAGGGCAGTGCAGTGGTGTTCGGGCAGTGTAGGGGGTCTTGCTGGGGGTAGTGTTTCAGGGTTTAGGGCAGTTTAGGGGTGTTCGTGCAGTGTAGGGGGTCGTGCTGGGGATGGTGTTTCAGGGTTTAGGCCAGTGCAGTAGTGTTCGGGCAGAGTAGGGGGTCGTGCAGGGGGAATGGTGTTTCAGGGTTTAGGGCAGTGCAGTGGTGTTTGGGCAGTGTAGTGGGTCATGCAGGGGGTGGTGTTTCAGGGTTTAGGGCAGTGCAGTGGTGTTCGGGCAATGTAGGGGGTCGTGCTGGGGCTGGTGTTTCAGGGTTTAGGGCAGTGCAGTGGTGTTCGGGCAGTGTAGGGGGTCTTGCTGGGGGTGGTGTTTCAGGGTTTAGGGCAGTGGTGTTCGGGCAGTGTAGGGGGTCTTGCTGGGGGTGATGTTTCAGGGTTTAGGGCAGTGCAGTGGTGTTCGGGCAGTGTAGGGTGTCGTGCTGGGGGTGGTGTTTCAGGGTTTAGGGCAGTGCAGTGGTGTTTGGGCAGTGTAGGGGGTCGTGCACGGGGTGGTGTTTCAGGGTTTAGGGCAGTGCAGTGGTGTTCGGGCAGTGTAGGGGGTTGTGCTGGGGCTGGTGTTTCAGGGTTTAGGGCAGTGCAATGGTGTTCTGGCAGTGTAGGGGGTCGTGCTGGGGCTAGTGTTTCACGGTTTAGGGCAGTGCAGTGGTGTTCGGGCATTGTAGGGGGTCATGCTGGGGCTGGTGTTTCAGGGTTTAGGGCAGTGCAGTGGTGTTCGTGCAGTGTAGGTGGTCGTGCTGGGGCTGGTGTTTTAGGGTTTAGGGCAGTGCAGTGGTGTTCGGGCAGTGTAGGGGGTCATGCTGGGGCTGGTGTTTCAGGGTTTAGGGCAGTGCAGTGGTGCTCAGGCAGTGTAGGGGGTCGTGCTGGGGGTGGTGTTTATGGGTTTAGGGTAGTGCAGTGGTGTTCGGGCAGTGTAGGGGGTCGTGCTGGGGCTGGTGTTTCAGGGTTTAGGGCAGTGCAGTGGTGTTCGGGCAGTGTAGGGGGTCGTGCTGGGGCTTGTGTTTCAGGGTTTTGGGCAGAGCAGTGGTGTTCGGGCAGTGTAGGGGGTCGTGCTGGGGGTGGTGTTTCAGGGTTTAGGGCAGTGCAGTGGTGTTCGGGCAGTGTAGGGGGTCGTGCTGGGGGTGGTGTTTCAGGGTTTAGGGCAGTGGTGTTCGGGCAGTGTAGGGGGTCTTGCTGGGGGTGATGTTTCAGGGTTTAGGGCAGTGGAGTGGTGTTTGGGCAGTGTAGGGGGTCTTGCTGGGGATAGTGTTTCAGGGTTTAGGGCAGTGCAGTGGTGTTTGGGCAGTGTAGGGGGCCGTGCTGGGGGTGGTGTTTCAGGGTTTAGGGCAGTGCAGTGGTGTTCGGGCAGTGTAGGGGGTCGTGAAGGGGTGGTGTTTCAGGGTTTAGGGCAGTGCAGTGGTGTTCGGCCGTGGAGGGGGTCGTGCTGGGGGTGGTGTTTCAGGGTTTAGGGCAGTGCAGTGGTGTTCGAACAGTGTAGGGGGTCGTGCAGGGGCTGGTGTTTCAAGGTTTAGGGCAGTGCAGTGGTGTTCGGGCAGTGTAGGGGGTCGTTCTGGGGGTAGTGTTTTAGGGTTTAGGGTAGTGCAGTGGTGCTTGTGTAGTGTAGGGGGTCGTGCTGGGGGTAGTGTTGTAGGGTTTAGGGTAGTGCAGTGGTGTTCGGGCAGTGTAGGGGGTCTTGCTGGGGGTGGTGTTTCAGGGTTTAGGGCAGTGGTGTTCGGGCAGTGTAGGGGGTCTTGCTGGGGGTGATGTTTCAGGGTTTAGGGCAGTGCAGTGGTGTTCGGGCAGTGTAGGGGGTCTTGCTGGGGGTAGTGTTTCAGGGTTTAGGGCAGTGCAGGGGTGTTCGTGCAGTGTAGGGGTTCATGCTGGGGCTGGTGTTTTAGGGTTTAGGGCAGTGCAGTGGTGTTCGGGCAGTGTAGGGGGTCATGCTGGGGCTGGTGTTTCAGTGTTTTGGGCAGAGCAGTGGTGTTCGGGCAGTGTAGGGGGTGGTGCTGGGGGTGGTGTTTCAGGGTTTAGGGCAGTGCAGTGGTGTTCGAGCAGTGTAGGGGGTCGTGCTGGGTGTGGTGTTTCAGGGTTTAGGGCAGTGGTGTTCGGGCAGTGTAGGGGGTCTTGCTGGGGGTGATGTTTCAGGGTTTAGGGCAGTGCAGTGGTGTTCGGGCAGTGTAGGGGGTCTTGCTTGGGGCAGTGTTTCAGGGTTTAGGGCAGAGCAATGGTGTTCAGGCAGTGTAGGGGGTTGTGTTGGAGGTGGTGTTTCAGGCTTTAGGGCAGTGCAGTGGTATTCGGGCAGTGTAGGGGGTCTTGCTGGGGGTGGTGTTTCAGGGTTTAGGGCAGTGGTGTTCAGGCAGTGTAGGGGGTCGTGCTGGGGGTGGTGTTTCAGGGTTTAGGGCAGTGCAGTGGTGTTCGGGCAGTGTAGGGGGTCGTGCAGGGGCTGGTGTTTCAGGGTTTAGGGCAGTGCAGTGGTGTTCGGGCAGTGTAGGGGGTCGTGCTGGGGGTGGTGTTTCAGGGTTTAGGGCAGTGCAGTGGTGTTTGGGCAGTGTAGGAGGTCATGCTGGGGGTGGTGTTTCTGGGTTTAGGGCAGTGTAGTGGTGGTCGGGCAGTGTAGGGGGTCGTGCAGGGGGTGGTGAGTCAGGGTTTAGGGCAGTGCAGTGGTGTTCGGGCAGTGTAGGGGGTCATGCTGGGGGTAGAGTTTTAGGGTTTAGGGCAGTGCAGTGGTGTTCGGGCAGTGTAGGGGGTCGTGCAGGGGGTGGTGTTTCAGGGTTTAGGGCAGTGCAGTGGTGTTCGGGCAGTGTAGGGTGTCGTGCTGGGGGTGGTGTTTCAGGGTTTTGGGCAGTGCAGTGGTGTTCGGGCAGTGTAGGTGGTCTTGCTGGGGCTGGTGTTTCCGGGTTTAGGTGCAGTGGTGTTCGGGCAGTGTAGGGGGTCTTGCTGGGGGTGGTGTTTCAGGGTTTAGGGCAGCGCAGTGGTGTTCGGGCAGTGTAGGGGGTCTTGCTGGGGGTGGTGTTTCAGTGTTTAGGGCAGTGCAGTGGTGTTCGGGCAGTGTAGGGGTCTTGCTGGTGCTGGTGTTTCAGGGTTTAGTGCAGTGGTGTTCGGGCAGTGTAGGGGGTCTTGCTGGGGCTGGTGTTTCAGGGTTTAGGGTAGTGCAGTGGTGTTCGGGCAGTGTAGGGGGTCGTGCTGGGGCTGGTGTTTGAGGGTTTAGGGCAGTGCAGTGGTGTTCGGGCAGTGTAGGGGGTCGTGCTGGGGCTGGTGTTTCAGGGTTTAGGGCAGTGCAGTGGTTTTCAGGCAGTGTAGGCGGTCGTGCTGGGTGTGGTGTTTCAGGGTTTAGGGCAGTGAAGTGGTGTTCGGGCAGTGTAGGGGGTCGTGCTGGGGGTGGTGTTTCACGGTTTAGGGCAGTGCAGTGGTGTTCGGGCAGTGTAGGGGGTCGTGCTGGGGCTGGTGTTTCAGGGTTTTGGGCAGAGCAGTGGTGTTCAGGCAGTGTAGGGGGTCGTGCTGGGGGTGGTGTTTTAGGGTTTAGGGCACTGCAGTGTTGTTCGGGCAGTGTAGGGGGTCTTGCTGGGGGTGGTGTTTCAGGGTTTAGGGCAGTGGTGTTCGGGCAGTGTAGGGGGTCTTGCTGGGGGTGATGTTTCAGGGTTTAGGGCAGTGCAGTGGTGTTCGGGCAGTGTAGGGGGTCTTGCTGGGGCTGGTGTTATCAAGGTTTAGGGCAGTGCAGTAGTGTTCGTGCAGTGTAGGGGGTCATGCTGGGGGCGGTGTTTCAGGGTTTAGGGCAGTGCAGTAGTGTTCGGGCAGTGTAGGGGGTCGTGCAGGGGGTGGTGTTTCAGGGTTTAGGGCAGTGCAATGGTGTTCGGGCAGTGTAGGGGGTCGTGCTGGGGGTGGTGTTTCAGGGTTTAGGGCAGTGCAGTGGTGTTCGGGCAGTGTAGTGGGTCATGCAGGGGGTGGTGTTTCAGGGTTTAGGGCAGTGCAGTGGTGTTCGGGCAATGTAGGGGGTCGTGCTGGGGCTGGTGTTTCAGGGTTTAGGGCAGTGCAGTGGTGTTCGGGCAGTGTATGGGGTCTTGCTGGGGGTGGTGTTTCAGGGTTTAGGGCAGTGGTGTTCGGGCAGTGTAGGGGGTCTTGCTGGGGGTGATGTTTCAGGGTTTAGGGCAGTGCAGTGGTGTTCGGGCAGTGTAGGGGGTCTTGCTGGGGGTAGTGTTTCAGGGTTTAGGGCAGTTTAGGGGTGTTCGTGCAGTGTAGGGGGTCGTGCTGGGGATGGTGTTTCAGGGTTTAGGCCAGTGCAGTAGTGTTCGGGCAGAGTAGGGGGTCGTGCAGGGGGAATGGTGTTTCAGGGTTTAGGGCAGTGCAGTGGTGTTTGGGCAGTGTAGTGGGTCATGCAGGGGGTGGTGTTTCAGGGTTTAGGGCAGTGCAGTGGTGTTCGGGCAATGTAGGGGGTCGTGCTGGGGCTGGTGTTTCAGGGTTTAGGGCAGTGCAGTGGTGTTCGGGCAGTGTAGGGGGTCTTGCTGGGGGTGGTGTTTCAGGGTTTAGGGCAGTGGTGTTCGGGCAGTGTAGGGGGTCTTGCTGGGGGTGATGTTTCAGGGTTTAGGGCAGTGCAGTGGTGTTCGGGCAGTGTAGGGTGTCGTGCTGGGGGTGGTGTTTCAGGGTTTAGGGCAGTGCAGTGGTGTTCGGGCAGTGTAGGGGGTCGTGCACGGGGTGGTGTTTCAGGGTTTAGGGCAGTGCAGTGGTGTTCGGGCAGTGTAGGGGGTTGTGCTGGGGCTGGTGTTTCAGGGTTTAGGGCAGTGCAATGGTGTTCTGGCAGTGTAGGGGGTCGTGCTGGGGCTAGTGTTTCACGGTTTAGGGCAGTGCAGTGGTGTTCGGGCAGTGTAGGGGGTCATGCTGGGGTTGGTGTTTCAGGGTTTAGGGCAGTGCAGTGGTGTTCGTGCAGTGTAGGTGGTCGTGCTGGGGCTGGTGTTTCAGGGTTTAGGGCAGTGCAGTGGTGTTCGGGCAGTGTAGGGGGTCATGCTGGGGCTGGTGTTTCAGGGTTTAGGGCAGTGCAGTGGTGCTCAGGCAGTGTAGGGGGTCGTGCTGGGGGTGGTGTTTATGGGTTTAGGGTAGTGCAGTGGTGTTCGGGCAGTGTAGGGGGTCGTGCTGGGGCTGGTGTTTCAGGGTTTAGGGCAGTGCAGTGGTGTTCGGGCAGTGTAGGGGGTCGTGCTGGGGCTTGTGTTTCAGGGTTTTGGGCAGAGCAGTGGTGTTCGGGCAGTGTAGGGGGTCGTGCTGGGGGTGGTGTTTCAGGGTTTAGGGCAGTGCAGTGGTGTTCGGGCAGTGTAGGGGGTCGTGCTGGGGGTGGTGTTTCAGGGTTTAGGGCAGTGGTGTTCGGGCAGTGTAGGGGGTCTTGCTGGGGGTGATGTTTCAGGGTTTAGGGCAGTGGAGTGGTGTTTGGGCAGTGTAGGGGGTCTTGCTGGGGATAGTGTTTCAGGGTTTAGGGCAGTGCAGTGGTGTTTGGGCAGTGTAGGGGGCCGTGCTGGGGGTGGTGTTTCAGGGTTTAGGGCAGTGCAGTGGTGTTCGGGCAGTGTAGGGGGTCGTGAAGGGGGTGGTGTTTCAGGGTTTAGGGCAGTGCAGTGGTGTTCGGCAGTGTAGGGGGTCGTGCTGGGGGTGGTGTTTCAGGGTTTAGGGCAGTGCAGTGGTGTTCGAACAGTGTAGGGGGTCGGTGCAGGGGCTGGTGTTTCAAGGTTTAGGGCAGTGCAGTGGTGTTCGGGCAGTGTAGGGGGTCGTTCTGGGGGTAGTGTTTTAGGGTTTAGGGTAGTGCAGTGGTGCTTGTGTAGTGTAGGGGGTCGTGCTGGGGGTAGTGTTGTAGGGTTTAGGGTAGTGCAGTGGTGTTCGGGCAGTGTAGGGGGTCTTGCTGGGGGTGGTGTTTCAGGGTTTAGGGCAGTGGTGTTCGGGCAGTGTAGGGGGTCTTGCTGGGGGTGATGTTTCAGGGTTTAGGGCAGTGCAGTGGTGTTCGGGCAGTGTAGGGGGTCTTGCTGGGGGTAGTGTTTCAGGGTTTAGGGCAGTGCAGGGGTGTTCGTGCAGTGTAGGGGGTCGTGCTGGGGATGGTGTTTCAGGGTTTAGGGCAGTGCAGTAGTGTTCGGGCAGTGTAGGGGGTCGTGCAGGGGGAATGGTGTTTCAGGGTTTAGGGCAGTGCAGTGGTGTTCGGGCAGTGTAGGGTGTCGTGCTGGGGGTGGTGTTTCAGGGTTTAGGGCAGTGCAGTGGTGTTCGGGCAGTGTAGGGGGTCGTGCACGGGGTGGTGTTTCAGGGTTTAGGGCAGTGCAGTAGTGTTCGGGCAGTGTAGGGGGTTGTGCTGGGGCTGGTGTTTCAGGGTTTAGGGCAGTGCAATGGTGTTCTGGCAGTGTAGAGGGTCGTGCTGGGGCTGGTGTTTCACGGTTTAGGGCAGTGCAGTGGGGTTCGGGCAGTGTAGGGGGTCATGCTGGGGCTGGTGTTTCAGGGTTTAGGGCAGTGCAGTGGTGTTCGTGCAGTGTAGGTGGTCGTGCTGGGGCTGGTGTTTCAGGGTTTAGGGCAGTGCAGTGGTGTTCGGGCAGTGTAGGGGGTCATGCTGGGGCTGGTGTTTCAGGGTTTAGGGCAGTGCAGTGGTGCTCAGGCAGTGTAGGGGGTCGTGCTGGGGGTGGTGTTTCTGGGTTTAGGGTAGTGCAGTGGTGTTCGGGCAGTGTAGGGGGTCGTGCTGGGGCTGGTGTTTCAGGGTTTAGGGCAGTGCAGTGGTGTTCGGGCAGTGTAGGGGGTCGTGCTGGGGCTGGTGTTTCAGGGTTTTGGGCAGAGCAGTGGTGTTCGTGCAGTGTAGGGGGTCGTGCTGGGGGTGGTGTTTCAGGGTTTAGGGCAGTGCAGTGGTGTTCGGGCAGTGTAGGGGGTCGTGCTGGTGGTGGTGTTTCAGGGTTTAGGGCAGTGGTGTTCGGGCAGTGTAGGGGGTCTTGCTGGGGGTGATGTTTCAGGGTTTAGGGCAGTGGAGTGGTGTTTGGGCAGTGTAGGGGGTCTTGCTGGGGATAGTGTTTCAGGGTTTAGGGCAGTGCAGTGGTGTTCGGGCAGTGTAGGGGGTCGTGAAGGGGGTGGTGTTTCAGGGTTTAGGGCAGTGCAGTGGTGTTCGGGCAGTGTAGGGGGTCGTGCTGGGGGTGGTGTTTCAGGGTTTAGGGCAGTGCAGTGGTGTTCGAACAGTGTAGGGGGTCGTGCAGGGGCTGGTGTTTCAAGGTTTAGGGCAGTGCAGTGGTGTTCGGGCAGTGTAGGGGGTCGTTCTGGGGGTAGTGTTTTAGGGTTTAGGGTAGTGCAGTGGTGCTTGTGTAGTGTAGGGGGTCGTGCTGGGGGTAGTGTTTTAGGGTTTAGGGTAGTACAGTCGTGTTTGGGTAGTGTAGGGGGTCGTGCTGGGGGTATTGTTTTAGGATTTAGGTTAGTGCAGTGGTGTTTGGGTAGTGTAGGGGATCGTGCTGGGGGTAGTGTTTTAGGGTTTAGGGTAGTGCAGTGGTGTTTGTGTAGTGTAGGGGGTCATGCTGGGGGTAGTGTTTTAGGGTTTAGGATAGTGCAGTGGTGCTTGTGTAGTGTAGGGAGTCGTGCTGGGGTAGTGTTTTAGGGTTTAGAGTAGTGCAGTAGTGTTTTTGTAGTGTAGGGGGTCATGTTTTAAGATGCAACGCTCCAATACCTGACCAGTCTGC
The DNA here is from genome assembly GCA_963921515.1 of Calotriton arnoldi. NCBI lineage: Eukaryota > Metazoa > Chordata > Amphibia > Caudata > Salamandridae > Calotriton > Calotriton arnoldi. The sequence goes on along the minus strand of CAWUFW010024676.1, from coordinate 38,633 downwards.
ACTACATAAAACTGCAAAAAAACTAAAAATAAAAAGTGTTTTGCACACTTTTGTCATTGGGCTATATGTGGGCTACATCTGGGTAATATTTGTGCTACATTTGGGCTCTTTTTTCTCTGGTGGCCATCTTGGAAGACTTCTTGGTTATGAAGTTTCCTAATTTCCTCATTTACTGCAGTCTCCTCAGTAGGAAATGCTTTCAGTTTTTTACTTTGATTCCATCAAGAAGGCATTCAGATGTGTCTCACATTTGCCATAAATTCAGAATGTTAGCACTCTAGTTGCTCATTAGATCACTGTACTAAAGCTACTGCTCACCAGGGAGTTAACTGGAAGTCTGCTGCTGGTATTGAAAGTGATTGTTTCAGTCTGCATGTCAGAATTTTCTAATGAAATAGAAGAGGATTTGAGATCTCACTTAAAACATGCCCTCATTTTTCTTTCTGCAGCACTAACCATAATTTCTATTTAAAAAAGAACCCCTCATTTTGTTCCTTTTTAAATTAAATGTTTTAAGTATTAACGGTTTATTCCAATCAAGATGGCTTCCGGTGTGCCATACTTTTGTCATAAGTAAGGCTGTTAGCGCTCTAGTTGTTCTTTAGAACACTCTGGGAAGCTGCAGTAGAACACAAAGGCATCAACTGGCAGGCTGCTCCTGTTGAAATATAACAGGAAGATATTTGAGATCACACTTGAAACATGTCCTAATTTTTCTTTCTACAGCACTACCCATAATTTTTATGACAAAATTAACCCCATCATTTTGTTCCTTTTTAAATTAAATGTTTTAAGTGTTACCAGTTTATTCCAATCAAGATGGCTTCAGGTGTGCCATACTTTTGTCATAAGTAAGGCTGTTAGCACTCTAGTTGTTCTTTAGAACACTCTGGGAAGCTGCAGTAGAACACAAAGGCATCAACTGACAGGCTGCTCCTGTTGAAATATAACAGGAAGATATTTGAGATCTCACTTGAAACATGTCCTAATTTTTCTTTCTATAGCACTAACCATAATTTCTATGACAAAATGAACCCCATCATTTTGTTCCTTTTTAAATTAAATGTTTTAAGTGTTACCAGTTTATTCCAATCAAGATGGCTTCAGGTGTGCCATACTTTTGTCATAAGTAAGGCTGTTAGCACTCTAGTTGTTCTTTAGAACACTCTGGGAAGCTGCAGTAGAACACAAAGGAATCAACTGACAGTCTCTGCCCTTGTTGGATGTACATGTTTTACTGAGAATGTCAGACTTCATTCTCACATGACTGAGAAAGATCATGTGAATTTACAGAAAATATGCTCTCATTTTAGCTTCTGGAGCACCTTCCAAAACTGTATGGGACAAGCATGTGAAAATAGTTTTCTCTCAAACATGATTCATGATATCCCAGCAGAAGGTTTTTCACAGGGTAAAATCACCTTAGAACACACCACAATTCCTGAAATTAGTATGGTACCATCAACAAATTAATTCTAATGTAACTAAAGTCTGTTATCACCCTTAATAGTTCTCCTTTTGGTAACCCTCAAAATCTTTGATTCACTACAAGGCATTTCAATGGGGTACTATCATGTATATTGGTCTCAAGATGGCTGCCAGCAATTCCAGGATGAAGTGCTGACAGCCAATCAGATCTCACGATGACATGTGTGGTTAGGCTCCGCCCAGATATATATGTGTTTTTACTTTTGATTTTCTCAGCAACTACTGAACGGATTTACACCATTTAACAAAAGGATTCTTTCTGAACCAAGAACTACCTCTTTGCCAAATTTGGTGTAATTCCGTTCAGCAGTTCGGGCTGTAGCCTTGCATAAAGTTTCCTATGGGAAATTGATTTTTTGACTCTTATTTTTTTAATTTCTCCGCAACTACTGAACGGATTTACACCATTTAACAAAAGGGTTCTTTCTGAACCAAGAACTACCTCTTTGCCAAATTTGGTGTAATTCCGTTCAGCAGTTCGGGCTGTAGCCGTGTCTAAAGTTTCCTATGGGAAAATGAATGGGGAAAACACGTTTTGGGACACCCCTTTTTCTCGGCCCCCGCTTGATGAATCACCCCGAGACTTTCAGGGTAGGAGCGGACCGGAGCGGGCCATAAAGTTTGAAAATTTCGCGAAGATTCGTCAACCGGCAAGAGAGTTATTTCAAATAGAATGTCGCGGATTTCCTATGGAAAATAGGTCCTAACTATAACTATCTACTGGCGACCATCAGTAGATAATATATATATATATATATTCACTGAAAAAACTATAGGTTTCAGGGGCGTTATAGTTAGTTGGACATTTCACTCGTACAAAACCATAGAAATTCCCCCGTTATAGTTAGTTCAGCTAACTATAACTCGCGCGCCCGCAATGCACTGCTGATGACGTCACATATTACATCACTCATGACATGGTCAGTGACATCACTCATGACATCACTGATGACATCTCAAATGACATCACTGATGACATCATCCTTGTGATAGAGTGGCAGACCTCCTCTCACCCTAATATAACCTTTGATACACACACTCAAAAATACAAACTAACATTTTCAAAACAATGGACATACCAATACCAGTTACAACACACCTATTCAGTCATTCCAAGATCTACACACACATCCACTCATTCACCAACAGTCCCTATACAGTCACTCATACATGTACTCACTCATCATATGTACTCATACACCTATACATCCTGTTACACACCGCCACTCATCCATAGAGTTACTCACACACATAGTCACACATGCAAACAAAGTATCAAACATCCATTTACTTGCATATACAGTTATACACACCCTACCACACTTACTTCTACAGAAACTTACACATACTTACTCTCTTAAACAATCACTTATAGAAACACCTACTTATTTGTACAGTAACTCTTCCAATCTCTCACTCTCACATATACTCACTTATATACACCAATACTCACATATACTAGTTTAAAACATATGTAGTTACTCATAAAGACACTATTGAGACAGTCATTCACTCACTAACACACCCATACACATACTCATCCACCTATACAGTCCTGCACACATGCTGTCTTCAACACATACAAACAGTGAGTCACTCATTCATGCATCTATGCACTAAGTAATACCCCCCACCGAACCATACAGACACTCAGACACTCATACTGATACTCAAAAACCAACTAATAACCCATATAGACACTCATGTAGCTACTCACCAACCCATGCAGCCACTTATACACAAAGTGAGAGACTGATACAGATATTTTCATATTTAAACATTACTCACTAACCCATGTATTCACTAAGATACACTTAGTCAGTTATACAATCAATTTTACAAAAAAAATCATCCATTTAGACACTTATATACCCATTTATTCTTCCATCGACCTTGAGATATACATATATAAAACATATTTAATTTTCAGAAAACACACATTCACTGGATGATGTCATCAGTGATGTCATCAGTGATGTCATTTGAGATGTCATGAGTGATGTCATGAGTGATGTCACTGACCATGTCATGAGTGATGTAATATGTGACGTCATCAGCAGTGCATTGTGGGCGCGCGAGTTATAGTTAGCTGAACTAACTATAACGGGGGAATTTCTAAGGTTTTGTACGAGTGAAATGTCCAACTAACTATAACGCCCCTGAAACCTATGGTTTTTTCAGTGAATATATATATATATACAATGCAAATACACGGTTACATTTTGATTTGTATGTATGGAAATGCTTTGTTTACTGATTCAAATTTATCTATGTTCCCTATACGTTTTCACAGGAAATTGGTAATTTAAGGCAAGAGTAGGCACCGTGCACAATGGGTCATATTGTGCCACAAAAGTAATTTAAAATTGCAGCTTCCCTAAATCAGTGTGACACAATTTCTATAGCATAATCAAGTACCACATCTTTACGGTTTAGCAGCTTCATGTCTGGGGATCATGCTAGTGATCATATGCAGAGTGTGTATTGTAGCTGTGTTTATCAGTTAACACTAATGAACTTGCGCCACTCTTCTAGACTGTTCAGTCCCCGGCGGATTGAATTACACTTATCAATCCATTTATATTCTAGTGACTGTAGAATCACTGATATATTACCACCCCTTGGTGGTTTCTTGCCTTTTCAATGATTTGCCAACGTAATTGGTCGGTAGAATGAATGTGCGTTTTGTAGTGTTCAACAAGGGGTGCATTTTCTACGAGACATCGGATTCTGCTCCTATGTTGGCTAATACGTGTCTTAACTGGTTGTGATGTCTGGCCTATTTATATTAGATTACATGGACACCAAATGCAGTAGATGACATTAGGGGAGGAGCAGGTTAGTATGATCATGTAGAGTCATGTTGATCTCCCCATGTATAAATTCTTTGGTATTGGTGGTATATTGGCATGCTATGCATCTGCCACATTTGAAATGCCCTTTGACAGGTGGTAATGATCATAGATTCTCAATTGTGGCCTCTTGTTTACATATGCTTGTGTCAGAGTGTACTAAATGATCTCTGATGTTTCTACCTTTTCTGTATGAAAACATAGGCAGATCCTCAAAAATCTTCATAGTGTTTAATGTGGGCCAATGTTGTTTGATCGTTTTGGCAATTTGTGTGCTGTGGGGACAAAAGGTGGTCACACAAATATTTTTAGTACAAGGGGTCTTTTGTTTTTGTTGGACTATCTCTTCTCGTGGGCTGTACCAGGCTCTTTTCATTGATGTTTGCTGCTCAAAATATTTCCTTCTTGAAAGAAGTCTTCCTTCTCAGTGCAATTTCTCCGTAGTCTTCAAAATTGACCATAGGGAAGGCCATCTTTTAGTGCTCGGGGGTGAAAACCTTTGTATTGTAAAGGTGTGTTCCTTTCTGTGGGTTTCCTATATAGGCTTACAATCAGTTCGTTAATTTTATTCCTTATCTCTAGATCTAGAAACAGAATTCTTTCTCTGTTGATATGGTAGGTAAAGCTCAAGAAATGTTGGCATTGGTGGAGATATGCTATGAACAGTTTGAGTCTTTCTTCAGCGCCTTTCCAAATTAGGAAGATGTCGTCAATTTAACGCTTCCAGCATTTGATATTCTGGTAGAATGGGTTCTCATTGGTGGTAACATATTTGCTTTCAAGATTGCCAACATACAAGTTAGCTAGACTTGGAGCAAAAATAACGCCCATAGATGTTCCTTCACTTCTGCTACCTATTTTCGCCAATAGGGTGCCCGACAGGTATGTCCTATGGAGTATTTTCAATTGTATGAGGCGGAACCGATGGTTCACGGCTATTTCCCTAGGGGACATTAGGGCGGCCTGCCATTCGTCATCGTCCAATTCCCTTAAGTCTGCCTGCCAGCGCGTTCTCAGAACCTGAAGGGTATCTGGTAAATTATTGCAGAGTTTACGGTATGTGCCAGATACAGCTTTGGTCAAGAGTGGGTCAATGAGTAATCGGTCTTCTAAAGGGGAGGCGTCAGGTAAGGAAGAGAGGTCAGGGATAGTGGTAAGAATGGCGTGTCGGATTTGTAAGTATCAGAAGATCTCTCCTCGTGCGAGTGTATGTTTGGTTTGCAAGTCTGTAAACGTGAGGAGTTCCCCCTTATCCACCAGGTCCCCCAATGTAGTGATTCCGATAGTATCCCACCTATCAAACCCTTTGTGAAAGCAGAGCGACCCCAATCTCTGCGAAGACCACAACGGAGTAGCCTTGGTGAACTTGTCCGCCCACCCTAGACGTTTATTAGCCTTGTGCCAGACCGCCACTGTTTGCGACATGGGTCCTAGATAGCAGCCCTGTCGGATTTTGCTATAGAGGGCTCCCATATATCCTTCTCGGCCTGTTTGGTATTTTTCTAAGTGAAAGGCCGGGTTTGTTGGGGGGCCATGAATCCATTGGTTAACTGGTACCAATTGGGAGGCCCAGTAGTAAAGGCGGAGATCAGGAAGGGCAATTCCACCGTCGTACTCAGCTCTTGGTAAGTTTCTGGAGGGCGATCCGCGGGGCTTTCCCGTCCCAGAGTAGGGTGCGGAGCTCACTCTCTATGGCGGTGAAGTAATGATCCGTTACGGGGAAGGGGCTATTCTGAAGGACATACAAAAATCTGGGCAAAGAGAGCATTTTAAATAGAGCCGGCCTGCCAAGGAGAGATAGGGGCAGCGATCGCCAGTGTCGCACATCATCCTGTAGCCTCTGTAAGGGGCCCAGGAGGTTGCGTTCATAAAACAATTTGGGATCGGATGTAATGAAGATGCCCAGATATTTAAATCCTGTCGATGTGCACTGGACTGAGTAACCCTCAGGCAGGCGAGGTGGAGGGCCGTGAAGCACATATAAGACTGATTTTGACCAGTTGATAGAATAGCCTGCATATTTGCCAAAGTTCGTGATAACATCAAACAGTCTGTTTAGGGAAGTTCGGGGGGATGCCAGATATATAAGGATGTCAACAGCATATAATGAGATTTTATCTTCTATATCCTCACTCCATTTTAGTCCCCTTATTACAACATCCCGTCTTATCCAGTGGGCCAATGGTTCAAGAGTAAGGGCAAACAGTAAGGGGGATAAGGGACAGCCCTGTCTGGTGCCTCTGTGCAAGACGAATGTGCGAGAGGTGTGATTGTTTACCCTAACCTGTCCTAGTAAATCTGTGTATAGTAGTGTTACCCACCGTCTAAAATTGGGGCCAAAGCCCAGTCGAGCCAACACCTCAAACAGATATGGCCACTGTATTGAATCAAAAGCCATGGTGGCATCTAAAGAGAGTATGACCGCGTTTTCGCGCAGGTAAGGCTGTCGGCCCAGAACGTTATGGACCCGTCGAATATTGAGGGCGGTATTTCGACCTGGTATAAAGCCTGATTGGTCCTCATGGACCAAAGATGGGAGTACAGCTGCCAGTCGGGATGCTAGAAGTTTGGCCAGCACCTTAGCCTCCGAACTAATTAGTGAGATGGGTCGGTATGACCCACAGGTAGTCCCTGGTTTGCCAGGTTTGCGGATGACCACAATATTAGCTAGCCTTTGGTCTAAGGGAAGGAGCCCTCTCTCTACTTTCCTCATACATGTTTTTGAGGTGAGGAGCAACCTTAAGAGCCAACCCTTTCAGGAATTCAATGGGAATCCCATTGGGCCCCATCGCTTTCCTGAGTTTATAGCAAAAATAGCTCCACAAACCTCTTCTGCCGTGATATCAGCATCTAAGGCTTCTCTGTCAGCATCTGATAGTCGTGGCAGGGCCATTTCCTCTAAAAGCTGGCGGGATTCCTCAAACGAATATGAGGTTTTAGAGGTGTATATATCTTCTAGGTGGTTCGCAAACGTATCAGCTACCTCTTGAGGATCTGTAACCGTCTTTCCATCTTCTAATATGATTTCCGGGACCCACCGCGATTCTTGATCTCGTTTCTCTAGCCAAGCCAGCATTTTCCCGGCCCTTTCACCGTGTTCATAAACCCTGTGTCTAGTCTGAAGTAGCCTTGCTTGGGCTTTCTCTCTTGCTAGTTCCTTGTACTCTAGTTGTTTATTACGGAGTTTGTGGGCCGTGTCAACAGTAGGGGAAGTATTATGTTCCGCTTCCAAAAGGAGCAATTCACTCTCCATCTGATGCAGCTGTTCATTTTGGTTCTGCAGGTACCCTATTTTCAAACCCAGTGCCCGGCCCTTAATGACCGCCTTATAAGCCTCCCATATGGTATTCGCTGAGTCCACCGATCCAAGATTCTCAGTAAAGTAGTGATCTGTGTGGGCGGCTAGGTCTTCTTTGATGTCAGGAATAGTGAGCAGCCATGGGTTAATAATTATGGGTCCCCGGCCACGGGTCGATAAAAGGTGAGGTCCACTACAAGGGAGAGTGGTCGGATATTCCCCTGGGGAGTCCCTGAAGACATCGAAAATTCCCTACGTCAGAGAGGAGGGTAAAAAATAGTCAATCCGAGACATGCTATTGTGTGCATTAGAATAGTGCGTGAAGTGGGTTTGCTCTGGGTTCAGTGACCGCCACATGTCTGTAAGTCCCATGGCGTGGGCAAAGTTTGCCAATGGTGTGGGGCGTCTGGGAGAAACTGTATGAGGGTGTCTGTCAACCTTGTCGTCCATAGTCATGTTAAAGTCTCCCCCTAGAACCAGCGTTGTAGGAAGGTGGAATCTGACTATATGGTTGCCCCCACTTTTTTTAATGGTGTTTTGCTGGTTTATGACTTAGTTGGACTGGGACCCTGCTATTCAGGGCCCCAGTCTATCTGCTCTCTCTAACGACATGGAGTGCACTCTAGGTGCACTAGTGATTGGATACTGTGGTGCCTTATGAGTCCCTAGTATATGGTACCTTAGGTGCCAAGGGCATAGGTATTCACAGGCCTCCCAGGGGCTGCAGCATATGTTATGCCACCCCTGGGAAGCAGTCTAAATCTGACACCACAGGCCTGCTACTGCAGCCTGGGTGAGGTGGTGCTAGCACTCCTCACTGAGATATAGGTTTCCTATATCTCTCCTGCACACACATATAAACCTATCAGTCACCCCTAAGGCAGGCCCTATCAATCCTGAGGGCAGGGTGCTTGGCTTCTATGTGAGGGGGTGCCTCTGCATGAGCAGGGCCCCTCTGCAGTTCTCAGAGTCCATTCTCTGGTGCTGTTTGTGGATGCGGTTAAACCATATACTCTTAAGTGCATTATATCCTCGCGGTAAATGCTAACTTTGGAATGGCTGCATCAAAACATGTCGTGTTTGGTGTCAAACATCTTGGAATACTACCCCCCGCCAATATTGGCGGCGGGGGTAGCATTCCACCCTTCTAGAGGGAGAAGACATGTACCTGCTGTGGAAACGCGGTAGAATCCTAAAGAGCCCTGGCATCACAAAATGGATGCCACCAGTCACAGACACTGGGCTGCCCTCCTGCTGATGACCGAAACTCACAGTGGAGGAAGCCCAACAATAGGCATCCTGTCACAGGGAGGTGTAACCACCTCCCAGACAGGGTTTAGTGTATTGGGGCTGGGTGGGTGCACTCTTAGAGTGCTTTGAAGTCCTGCACTGGGGGAGCAGAAGGCTCCTCTGTGCATATGCCAGTTCAAACCAGCTCAGGGGCTACCTGCCCCTGCTCTGGCGCGAAACTGGACAAAGGGAAGTGGGTGTAGCCACCCCTCCCTTGACCCTCCCATAGGTGGGGTCATAGAGCTAGTCCATCCCCTCTTTTTAGTATAAGAGGGGGAACCTTGCCATTGCAAAGCAGATAACCCCTGGACGACGCTCTACAGAAGAATCCTGGCCCTTCGACGTTCCACTACCTTTGGAAGACAGAAGAATCTCCCTTGGAGTCAAGGAGTGACTCCCTGCTTGGCAGGCACCAAAAACGACAACGACGGTCGCAAACTACGCCGCTCCCGCCGGAGTCCGAAGTCCCTGCAGCCCAAGAAGTGGATTTCCTGACCTCTCCCAGGCCATCGTGAGTCCCCAGCGAAGCTGAGGCAAGTGGACCCCACGAGTAACGAGGAACCGCGACCCCTGGGTACCGTGCACTATTGTCGAGTGCAACCCCTTCACAACGTTCTACGAACTTGTGCTTTGGACCACGTGTGGTCCCGACCTCCAGCAGGAATCCCTCCGAAGATCAGAGGCCTACACCGTCCCAAGTGACCGTGGGCCCCTGTTGAGTGATTCCGCCCGAGGTGTCTTCGCGATCCCTTGCCCGCTGGCTTGGGGGTCCCCAGAAGACTTCCTAAAGAAACCAAAGGGCTCCCCTGGTTGCTCCAGGCCTGCCCTGACTTACCTTCGCTGGGTGAGTCCCTCAGACCTTGCTGGTCTGCGCCATCGACTTTTCTTCATCTCCCCGAGACTTGCGGCTGCCAAGGCTTGTTGGCTCCGATCGAGTTACCGACACCGCAGTCAGCTGCAGACGTCGAGGGACACACCGAATCCAGCTCCTGGTCGTCGTCGACGCCTCCTGGACCACGTGGCTGAAGAGTCAAGGCACCTGCAACCGACCTGGAAGCGACCGACGACGGTGGGCATCCATCTTCCTTGCCCCGGGTCACTGCCAAGTGACTTTGAACACTGTCCCCTCTGCTTTCAGGTCATCCTTCTTCAGAATCCAGGCTTGGATTCCACCGGACACTTCTTCAGCTCCCGCAAGCAGCAAGTCTTCTTTGTTCGCCATTGAAAACGACGCCGCGACCCGACACCAAAGGACACCTGTGCACCCGGCTTCCCTGGGTGAGGTAACTCCAGCACTACGGTGCTCCTGTGGGTGTGGGCCCTAGAACTACTTACCCTGTAAGTGACTTGCTTGTAGGTTCTCCCGAAGTATCCTAAAACTCTTTATTTCCAACCGCGACTTGCCCCATTGAAGTTAACGGCGATTCGCGCCTGTGTATCCACACTGCACGCGTCCCCCGTGGGTCCTTTACTTACCTGCCTTGGGTGGTTTCGTGAGGCCCCAGCACTTCTGAAGGCCCTAGGCCTTGTCTCCTTGCAAGTCGTTGTTTCTAAGTCTCTTACTTAGTATATGGTCTGGTACGCCCCTAGGGCCCCAGCCATATTTTGTGCTTAACTTATTGTGAAACGTTGATTTGTGCATATGTTTGTCTTCTAATCTCATAAAGAGATTAGTAGAGAGTTATTTAGAAATAAATACATATATATTTGATATATATACCTGTGTGGTGTCTTTTCATTTGGTGATTCAAGAGATTATATGGTAAAACAAGCTGCTTTACATTCCTCCGAGACTTAGCCTGAAGGCTGCTCTCCACAGCTACCACTAGGATAGCTTTCTTTAAAAGGTTGTCTTAAACCTATCTACCATAAGAGTCGATTTGCCCTGGTGCAAGGTGTCCACTTTAATTAGTGAACAGCATATACCAGGCCAACTTCTCACAAGCGTGCCCAGAGGGAGAGCTATAAGTATCTGTCCCAGTTCTTGTAGTGCTATTTTGCCTAGGGCTGGTGGGAGATAGGCTGAGATTATGTTGAGATGTTTCCCCTCCCAGGTGGCCTCCAGTACTGCGAACCGGCCCTGCGGGTCGGTCTGTACACGAGTTGGGGTAAGAGCTAAGTTCTTACGCATAAGGATTCCAGTGCCTCTAGAGCCAGATGTAAAGCCAGTGTGGGCCACCAACTTGTAACCCCATCGGTGGAGTGCTTTGCAGTTATTGCCCATGAGATGGGTTTCCTGTAGTAACACCAGATCTGGTGAATGTCGTTTAAGATATTGCAGGACTATCCCCCTTTTGATCTTACTTCCCAGTCCATTGACGTTCCACGTCAGTATGGACAGCTTCCTATGTGTTGTGTGAGCCATGTCGAATATTACGGGGCGATAAGTATGTAGCTCTTAGCCAAGAGTTAGAGCTTGTGGTCCCGGATTTAAGGATAGGGTGATGTATGTGACCTGGTTGCTTTGGGAGATCCCTCCCTTCCATAGCTACTGATGGCCCCCAAACGTTGTTTTGTGGCCTCGTAAACCTGAGATACCCCACTGCGTTGTGTGTGCTGTGCAACAAAATCAAACCATTAAAACCCCAACTAACCCCCTCCCCCCGTACCTCCCTCCCCGCCCCCCTGCCAGTGGATTTTGAACTATCCACTCCCCAACAAGGCAGAGTGCCTGTCGCCCTCCCTCCCATTTGTGAGGTGCCTGGCTAACCGCAACCAGTCCTCGCCGTCCCTCCCGCTTTCAGTGTTATTTTATTGATGACTAACATTACAGTCCAGTCCTATAGGTGTTTTAATGACAGGGTCCTAGTATCCCCAGTACGCTGGGCTTCGGAAGTCCCTCCGCCAATAGCTGAGTTGTTGTAGTCTTATTAGGTCGTTCTTGGCATTACGGGACTCGGTTCAGTGGGTGTGGGTCAATCGGTTATGAGAGGCCATGCAGCCCTGTCGATTGAGTCAGTGTGTGTCCTCCAGACCTCCCTCTAGTTGTCCCTCTCCCGTGACAGGAGGTTGACGTCTGCCTCCACCGGCGCCTCCATTATTCCGGCCGTCTAGGTGTTTGCCCGCTCTGCACCAGCCTTCTATCCAGTCCCAGGCCTCCTCCGGGGACAGGAAGAACCAGGTTTTACCGTCGAATTCTATTCGGAGTTTGGCCGGGAATAACATGGAATACTTGATATTTTTATCACGGAGGGCTTTCTTTACGGTCGTGAAGCTTCGTCTTTGGGCTTGCACCTTGACCGTGTAGTCCGGGAAAAATGTGATATTTGCATTGTCTAATTTCAGGGAGGTCCGGTCCTGGCGGTTTGTAAAATCACGTCTCTATCCCGAAAGTTAAAAACCCTCGCGATCAGCGGACGGGGAGGAGCCCCGGGCCTTGGGCGCCCGCCGGGAACCCTGTGGGCTCGCTCTATGGAGAAATAGTTGGAGAGACGTTTGGGTTGGAGTTTATTGAGGATGAGATCCTCAACGAAGAGGTCAGTTGTGGGTCCCTCCATTCATTCCGGTACGCCAAGGATGCGGATGTTATTTCTTCTGGCCCTCCCTTCATATTCGTCGAGGAGTTCCTCCATCCTTTTTTGTTGGTGTTGTAGTTGTGTGACTTGAGTTTGTAGGGCTGAGGTATCTGTCACCAGAGTTGTTGTGATGGTCTCAACTTCTCGGACTCGAGAGTCCTCTTCCGTAGGTCTGCTCTCAAAAGGGTCACCTCTACATTCACGGAATCTATGCGCGATTCCAAGGACGTTCGCACTCCTGCTATGGCCTCCATGATATCTTCCAGAGTGGGAGATTTGGCCTGGGAACGTGGTTGGGATGTTTTAGGATCCTCGCCAGATGCCAGGTTGCCCTCCTCACTTTTCTTCGTCCAGGCAAACTTATGAAGTTGTTTCTGGACCTGGATTTTGGGACCTCTGGTATTAGCCATGAGATGACTTCGAGGGGCCACCCCGTCTCAGCCGCCACCGGTGTGTGGGAGGCCTGTCGATGTTCCAGGTGGATCTTTTAGGTTAGGTGGCCGATCGGGGCCCTCGCGACGGTCCTCTTCCGCGACTCCTATCTATAATTATTAGGTGAGTGGGTGGAGCGTTGGTATACCCCTGTCCGTGTGCCCAGGAGATGTTAGGGCTGGTTACGCTAGGGTCCATGGTGATCAGGGCCAGGTGGGTCCAGGCCCGGACGTGGCCGCAGGCAACAATGGCTTCTCTAGTGTCCCGCCAGGGCTGTGTTGCCGTGGGCCACTCGGATACTGCTATCTCGCCCTGGGGGCCAGAGGCTTCGCCCGCAGTCCGGGGCACCAGAGAGAAAATGGGGTCTGGGGCAGGCGTACTCCCCTGTGGGGCCACGCTGGACACAGCCGCTCACAGGGTACGTCTCACAGGATCCGGCTCTCGATGTTAGGCCGCAAGGCCCTGGGCTCTATTTTGCTTCCCCCCTGGCCGTTCTGTTATCCCCAAGTTCCTGCTGGGGCTGTGTTGCTGCGGGTTACCTGGGTGCTCCCGTCTCGCCTGGAGGTTCAGATGTTGCGCCCGCGGTCCCGTGCACCAAGGAGAGAGCGGGCCGCGAGCAGGTGTATTTTTTCGGGGCCGCGTCGGACGCAATCACCCACAGGGTCCAATTCGTATGAGCCGCCCCCCGATGTTAGGCCGCAAGGCCGGGGGCTCGATTTTGCTTCCTCACTGGCCGCTTGGGTCTTAGTCCAGTGGGCAGGCGCGCTCTTCAGCCTGCCGCTACACCCAGCCCGCAACTCCTCACCTGACACCACCGGAGGCTCCGCACTGCTCGATTCCGCCCGAGTATCCCGGAGAGGCCCCCGGCTAGGGATCTCGATCGGGCAGGTCGAAGACGGTAGAGTCTCTCACGGCCGGCTCCTCCCGCAGTCCACACGTCGCGTCTCCGAACCCAGCGGGCAACGTCCAGCGCCGATCAGGAAAGAAGCCTCGGAGGTCGCCGCTGTCTTTTCTTCCGGCTAGCTTTCACGTAGTTCAAGGCGGACTCAGTGTGGAGTTCACCCCCACCGCCGCCCGAGCCGTTCGTTCCGGGCCGCCTTTTCGATTTACACTGGGTCACTCTCCTTATGTCGCTCCGGTCCTCCCCACTAGCCTCGAAGCGATTCCTTAGATGCGGACTGATGTAGGAAACGTTCCCTTTTTTGTTGGGGAAGTTTCGGTGCTGTCTACGGATCTGTATTCGGATTTATACGGCGTGGGCTGTGGAGCCGCTTCAGCAAGCGACCATTTCCATCGGCCGCTAGCCACGCCCCCCCATAGATGTTCCTGAGCACTGTTGGTAGTATATTTCGTTGAACATGAAGTAATTCATGGTTAAAGCAATTTCCAGGAGATCCGTGATGAAAGAGGTGGGAACATGGCAGGGAGTGGTACGGGAGTCCAGAACTTCTTTAATGACTTCCAAACTGTCCTTTTGGGTGATGTTCTTGTACAACGATTCGATATCCAGTGTCACAAAGATATCCTCCATGGGGTTATATTGAGAGCCTTCAATGACGTTGATCATATATGTGCTGTCTCTCACATATGTATCTAGTGCCAGAACGAAATCCTTAATGAAACAGTTGATGTATTCGAAAGGATAGGTCTGCCTGGGGGTTAGTGGTATTTTTATGAATTTTGGGTAGTGTATAAAGGACCGGGGTTCTTGGACCTTTCTTATTGAGAAATTCAAATTTCAGTTGTGTAAGGAAGCCTTCTTCAAGTCCCTGTCTGGTAACATTTTGAATCCGCTGCGTGATTTCTGCTAGTGGATTTTTATTTAGTCTTTTGTAGTGATTCGTGTTGTTCAGCTGTCTTGTTATCTCCGCCTCATAGTCATTTCTATCCTGAATAACAATGCCACCGCCTTTGTCTGCAGGCTTTATGATGATGGAATCCTCTTTTTTGAGACTGAGAAATGATTGACGCTCCTGCATCGAGATATTGTAGGGAGTAAACGTTTTCGCAGTTTTCAATTTGTTGATATCTCCCAAGACTGATTTCTCAAATGCAAGGATTTCTGGAGGCATCAAGACATTGGCAGGTATAAATGATGATTTTGGACGTAGATTAGGGGTGTGGGTAATAGTAACAGGCTGGGTATCCTGGAAAAAATATTTTAATCTGAGAGATCTAAAAAATGTGTGTAGTTCTGTTTGGATCTTAAAATAATCCGTTTTTTCAGTGATAACATATGACAATCCTTTACTCAAAAGAGACAGTTCACTATTATTTAACTGGTGGTGAGAGAGATTGAAAATTGGGATAGTTCTTTCTTGACCTGTGATGGTCATATGTTCTACCCCATTGGTGATGGCAATCATTGTTCTATAATTTGGTTGGTTTAGGTCGTTGGATGTTGAAGGATATTTCAACCCAGGGTTTAGGTTGTCTTCTGTTAACCCTCCAGGCCCCATGTGTAGTATTAACTGCGCGTCTGGCGTTCGCCGGCATATTGGTTCCATGTTCTTCTTTGATTTCGATTCGTCCCCTTTCCTTCGCTGGGCTAGGCCTAAAAAATGATTTGGTGGTTGGTTTCCTTGGCCAAAACTTGTTCCTTCTCCAGCGTCGTCTGAAGATACTGATCCTGCACAGGGGTCGGAGAATGTGATCAATTTGTTGTTTTTGTATCGACCCCAGGTGACCTTCTTCCTGGTAGGTTGTGCTTGCGAGTAATAGTCTTCGTGAAGATAGGGGTATGCTTTTTCTTTGCTGCAAGCGTTTATATCTTTTTGCACTTTATCTGCCTTTTTGTGCTTCGTTTCTTTAAGCCCACAGGTGGGCCAGGTCCCGGGGGCAATGCCACATTCGCATGTGACTTGCAAAGGTGCATGAAGCAGGCGGTTCGGAAAACATCAGAGAGACACTGTCACCTCAGCGATCATCTCTGTGGCAAGTGTGCATGCACAGAGGCAGCTCTGTGTGTTCGGATGGAGCCTAGCGCTATATAAATGCAATTACGTGTGTGTATAGAGGTCGACGTGTGTTTGGCATGGGTATTTTAAATGTGGATGGCACCATGTGTGTTTGTATAGTGCGTTATGTATATGGTGTGTGAAAAGCGTTGTGTACGGGATCGCGTTGTATTTCGTGGTCCCTTCATCTTCCTATGAAAAGAGTATGGTGTTGTGTGCGGGTGATGCTTTCGTGTTTAGATGGCACTACTAGGTGGTGAATGCGTGCTTTTATATGGGTCACGTGTGCGTGTGTTTATGTGGTGTGGGATGCCTAAGTGTATGTTTGCATACAAGATGGGACGTGTGTGTTTCGCGTGATGTGTGTGGCGAGTTCTTTGTGTTCAGGTTCTGAAGTGTGTGCCAGTGCGCAGAGTGTGCTGTTGTGTGTTCACATGAGTACACAGCGTGCTCTGCGTGTACGAAAAATGGACGGTGTGTCAGTGCACACAGGCTACTGCACACATACATAGATATGCAGGGTGCCCGATGCACCGGTACACTCCGACTTTGAGAGCGGGCACAGCGGAGACTGCGTGCGTGTAGCTGCTTTGCAGCGCGTGCCTTTAGATGTGCCGGGTGGTGGGCATCTTTGTGATGGATTCTGTGTATTTGTGTGTGTGTGTACACCTGGTGATCAGTGTTTCTGGTAGGCAGTGTATTATTGTGTGTACTTAGCTGGTGTTCAGTGTACCTGTGCATAGTGTGCTTGTAGCTCTCTGTTTACTTTTCACAGCTATCACTCAAGAGTTGACTCACCCCAACGTTGTTGCTTCATCGCTCCAAGGAAGACATGATGGTGTCTTAGACTGTGAGGGGGGAGAGGAAGGAATCGGCGCTAGTGTATTGCATATGTGCATCAGCACAGTAAAGTACATGGGCTTATCACAATAAAGGGGTGAGACGGTACTCAATAGCTCGCGAGAGTGCACTTTTCATGTTTTCGCACACTGTAAGCTGACATTGTCTCTAGGCTCTTGAACATTACTGCTGTTAAAGAGGAGGTCTCGAGGGTGCCGAAACAGAACGTCTCCTGTCGGGTGCAGGCTCGTCCATGCGGACTAAATGCCAGTCCTAACCCAGTGTGCCCTTGTGCCCTCGCTCCACACCCGGTCTGCCCATCTGGCACAGCCCCTCCCTAACTCTGCCCGTCTTTCATAGCTCCTCGTCTAGTCCATGTACCTCTGTCCTCGTGCATCAAGTGCCTCTTCCAGTCTGGGCATGTACAGCAGCTCTTCACCCAGTCTAAGTTCACAGCTAAGATTCCAGTCTGGATGCCCAGCTCCTGCTCCAGTCTGCCTGTGTGTCCCAGCTCCTCATCCAGCCTGTTCGTGTACCCCAGCTCCTCACCCAGCCTGTCCGTGTAGCCCAGCTCCACCTCCAGCCTGTCTGTGTACCCCAGCTCCTCATCCAGCCTGTCCGTGTACCCCACCCCCACCACCAGCCTGTCCGTGTACCCCAGCTCCTCACCCAGCCTGTCCCTGTCCCCCAGCTCCACCTCCAGCCTGTCAGTGTACCCCAGCTTCACCTCCAGCCTGTCCCTGTACCCCAGCTCCTCATCCAGCCTGTCCATGTATCCCAGCTCCACCTCCAGCCTGTCCATGTACCCCAGCTCCACCTCCAGCCTGTCCGTGTATCCCAGCTCCCCATCCAGCCTGTCCATGTATCCCAGCTCTACCTCTAGCCTGTCAGTGTACCCCAGCTTCACCTCCAGCCTGTCTGTGTACCCCAGCTCCACCTCCAGCCTGTCCATGTATCCCAGCTCCTCATCCAGCCTGTCCGTGTACCCCAGCTCCACCTCCAGCCTGTCTGTGTACCCCAGTTCCTCATCCAGCATGTCCCTGTGTCCCAGCTCCTTACCCAGCCTATCCGTGTACCCCAGCTCCTCACCCAGCCTGTCCGTGTACCCCAGCTCCACCTCCAGCCTGTCCGTGTACCCCAGCTCCAACTCCAGCCTGTCTATGTACCCCAGCTCCACCCCCAGCCTGTCCGTGTACCCCAGCTCCACCTCCAGCCTGTCCGTATACCCCAGCTCCTCATTCAGTATGCCCTTGTGCCACAACGTTTGAGCTACTATGCAACTCTCTCAAAACTTCGCTGTCAGAATTAAACATGTGCACGATGTTAAACGCTATCGGAGGCTAACTCTGAGGGCACTGTGATGTCATCTGGTACTGCCAGTAGCATCTACAGACCGCTCTATGATGACGGGTAGCACTTTCCCTGTCCTTATTAATGTGAAGTGAGCCTAGACTAGAGCACCCATAATGCATTCGATTGCCTGTTCACAGTAAGTTATCTAGCACATTGGTTCTTAATTATTGGTCCACACGGCCTACTCAGGGGGTCCACGGCTGTTTTCCAAAATTTAAAAAATATTAATAAAGCTTTTACAGATAAATAAGCAAAATTTAAATGTTGAAAACCTTTTTTATATTATGAATTCAAGAAAAATATTTTAGTATTTGTTTGGTGTATACTTGTTTCTATATTTTTGTCTATTGTTTAGAGTTTAAAATCATAGAAATTGCTTAGGCAGGGGGTTCCCAGCTTCCAATAATGAGTCAGTGAGGATCCCCCAATTCCGGTAATAATTCGGTGGGGGTCCACAGAAGCGAAAGGGTTAAGAACTGCCGATCTAGCATCCCTAGCCAACTGTGATGTGATCAAGCAGCCGCGGCCCGTGCAGGTAAAAGCGGTGGGGCAGTGGGGCCGAGTGGGGGGGATTTTGACAGACGACGACAAGGGGAAATTAATAATTTATTTAATTTTCCCTCGTGGTCATCTGTCGAATCCCCCCCCCAACCCGCCCCGCCGCTCTTACCTGCACGAGCCACGGCTGCAATCAAGTGCTGCTCTGGTTCCGTAATATTGAAAGCTGTTACATCATCCAAGTCCGCTCTCGTTCCGTAGTACTTAACACAATGATGTCATCAGGTAGAGTCAGGCCGAGTAGCAGAGGCCATTGTGATGTAACCAGGCCCTTTTGGAGTTCTGCAGCTGAAAGCAAATTGAGGTCATCTAGCACAACTAGGGAAACATGTGATGTCACCAGATCCTGCTAGGGCTTTAAAACAGAGAACTTTGTGATGCCTTCAGGAACTTGGTTCCAAGTGCCCTATGCCATGTGTGACATGTCCTACCAACCCTACCATAAACAGCAAAGCTCTGCATTGCTCAAAGTGTGAACTATCACATTTTGTTTGAATTGGGGGTAGCGAGCATGCCCCTTGAGGTACCAGTGAACCCCCAAGCCTTGTTCTGAATCTTTTTAAGGTGGGTGAGTTTGTAGTCCAGAAGGGCCACAGGAATTTTTGAGGGATGTCCAAGAGTCTTCTGCAGTTGAAAGAAGTACCACCTGGTTCTGAGATTGACATGCAAGTTCAGAATGAGGTTTCTGATACTGAATGAGCCACACAAATGACGTCACAGAAAGTGACAGCTGGTCACACCTCTTTCTGACATAAGCCTTAGACTATGTCTGTTCTCCTCTGGCTGTTACCTTTGTGGTGGCAACACCGAAGGTGGGCCAAGCCTTTTACAATACCCATATAAGTTCTCTAATGTGCCTCAGCCCCCTGATACAGCTTATTCGTGACAATGCACCCTATTCCTTTGACAACTTTATTTTTTGAAAATCAAATCCTGCTATGATTATGCCATTTTGGGGAGAATTCATGCTGAGTCCTAAAGACACCATTTTATGGAGATTTGTATCCCAGTCAGATTGCATCCCTGTGGGGATTCTTGTAGTGAAGAGTCCTCCTGCTAGCAGATGATGAACCTTAATTTTTCGGAAGGCAAATCACACCATCACTTAAAAGATTACCTCAATGATCTGGCCAATGGGGATAACCAACACAGCTCTTAGACCCTAAGCCCTGTTAGAGTTTGGGATTCAACTGAGGAAATGATCACAACTATTATGTATTTGAGAGCAGGAGAACGGAGTGATGAGGTCATCGTTTCTCCATCAGTTTTCTCCTTGCTCATCTGACATCACGTGTTTCGAGATCCACCTGGGATATCTTCTCACATTCATCCTACCTTTCTTTTAAACCGTAACAAGTTCTGAGAGTTATTACTGTCTTACTTGCTTTTAGACATGTCCAAGTTAGACATTCTCCCATATGAAATATCACTGTTACATGAAACTTACTCAGTCCTCAAAGGTCAATAGATCTAGTTTGGGCCTTTTTATCAGTTGTTTCAGTGTTGTTTATTGTGAGGAACTAGCTGACCTAACAGAGCCTTCTGAAACCCCTACCTACACGTCACACAGTAACACATTTACCTAGCTCTCACTGCCTTAGACGTTCTTCAGATAGGCCAGAGGGAGAACTTCTCCAAAGTACCATTGCCTTCCTCCTTGTGAATTATCATGGTCCTTTTACAAGTCAATGGATTCTGATGTCGTCTTTGATATATAGTTTCAATAGGACCTGTTGGTTGAAACACAGAGGCTACTGTTCATTAATGAACAAAAAGCTGTCTTCACTAAACTCTCTCTTACCTCATTCCAAAATTCTCCTATTATAAAGCTCTGAACATCCTCACAGCCTTTGTTTCTGGACCACATTTGTTTAGAGACCCAGTAACTTGACTGCTACCTTTCAATGATGTTTTCAATCAAAGATCAGTCCTCTGCCTCTTTTTACCCTATCAACTCCATTCAGAAACCCATTTTCAGGCCCTGCAGTACATACATAGGATCTTGGGCATGGGGTGCCTAACCATTATGGCACCTGCTTGCACTTGTAAGCAACAGTCCTTCTATGTCCATCAATCCCTTCAGCCAGTGTTCCATGTCCCTATCCAGTCTGTCCATTTGCAAAGCTCCTTATCCAGTTTGCTTATGTTCCACTGCCACTCATCACGTTTTAGTGCCCAGGTCCTCTTCCATTCTGCCCTCCTCCATCAACATTCTATTCTACAGGTAATAGGGCCTTATGGGGTATTTGGGATTTCCCTTTTGCATAGTGTAGTATCCTAGTGCCATTTCATCAGTTTCTGAAATTGTGAACTCTCTCTGCAAGATCAAGCCCCTGGGTGACCCCGGTTGATTGTGCCTGGACACTTTAACCGTAGGCAAGAGTAGGCCTCAGCATGTAGAACACTGTTTTCCCTCTCCTTGTCTCTGTTTGAGGTGGAGGACATGTTGGTCCTTTTGTTTGATGCATAACCTGCATTTTTTTCAACTTTATCGCATGGATCCAAACTTTGCCTTGGAATACAGACTCCACCTGCACAGTTTAAAGCCTGCACCGCTTTCAGCGTGTGGTGGTAATGTACTACTCATTTTCAACCACCAACATTTACGTCTTGAGATTCATCAAGCACAGTAAAACCAGGACCTGCATCAAGAAATGATCACAAATATATCAGTAATTGTGAACTACCACTCCAAACCATCACTAAAGTCTTGCCTATCTGTGCCCTTACAGGCCCTTTCATGTCTGCTTTTGTACAGCTTCCCTATGCTGAAATCCAACCCATCCCATTTTTTGCTTCCAACTAAGGAGTGCCTAGGAACACCAAGGTGTATTTTTCACCTATTTAGGAATTTCTGGCACTGGCAAAACATGGAAAGGCGAACCAGGATCTGCATTAAGACTCTGAAGATGTGGATTTCCCTAGCTTTAGAGCACATATACCAGCCATAACCTTACCTAGCCAGTAGGCCTGGGTGTGAAATTCCACTCCGCTCACGGAATTTACAGCATTTTTTCAACCACATGCTCCGTGTAGTACGCAGAGTTCCAAAAAAACTCTGTGGAGCTTTGCAGAGCAGTGTTTTTTCTTTGCTCGCGCTCACCAACGTTAAGTTGGCGAGTGTGAGCGAGGAAAATCTTACTCCAGACCCCCTCCCGGCAAGATTTCTTAACACGGGCGGTCACGGATGGTTGCTACCACTCTCATTGAGAAACCTTCCGTTCGGGTTAAGGAAGTTGCCGCTCGAGTAGAATACCTACACAGGCAGCAGAAAGAAGCAGCACCCTCTTGCGCTGCATGTGGTGCAGTTTGCGCTGATTTTACAGCATGGGACAAACACCTGGCGCTAAAAAACAGCTCAAACTGCTTAACGTAACGCACTCCAGCTCTTGTGGAACTCCGCAGAGCGCAGCAGAGTTTTTTGCTCACTGCGCGGAGTTCCGCATAACGGAACTCCGCAAAATCTGCCCAGGCCTACTAGCCAGTCAGTTCCTCACAAAAATGACAATCTGTATACTTTCAGGGCTTTCATAAATGGGGGCATTGGGTGCAGCAAGGTACATATTTCCATACTCTGCCCATATGATAAAACTTGTCACCATACATTTAAAGTGCAAGATCTGCAATTTATGCAGCTCAAATGTTCTATGTCATTTGAGTATATTCACTTATCTACTCCTTGTTATTAGTTTTCAGGGGGCTGGCTGCTCGCTGCGGGTTGGATGCAAGGTGGGTCAACCCTGCGCTGTGCACGGCCAAATGGCCGTACATGGTGTGGGGTTGGCATCCTGCGGCTGACCCCATGCTGTATGGTCGCCATTTTATAGTTGTAGTTAAGTCAGTTAGGGTTTCCATAGAAAGAAATTTTTTTGTTTCACTAATAACTTTGGCGCAGTTTAATGAATCTGCATGAAGCTTTTCAAAAAGTTCGTCCACTTCAGGTCCTTCCTGAAAAGGTTCATTGCAATCCAATAAGGGGGGCTAGAAAAATGGAGTGTACATGAATGTTGATTTCCCATATTAATTCCCAATGGAAACTTTGCTGTCTGATACATAGAAAAATAGCAGAACTTAATTACACTAAATTTTACAGAAAGTTAGAACTTTCCCCTGAAAGAGTGGTTTCCATTATTTGTTAACCCATTCAGTCATTTTTGAGAATTGTCCTTTTAAAGAGGTGATTGGGGTGAGCTTTAAAGGATTAAAATGTTAAGTAAATCTGGACATTTTGTCCCATTGTACTGATATTAAAAAATAAAGCCCTCTGATTGGCCAAGGGAGCATTTATTGCCGTCAGCTATTTTAGCACTGAGGGGCTCGGACAGGTCTCGCAGGACATAGCAATCTAATTGGCCATCCGCAGCTCAGAAGAAAATGTTGCACGACCAATGCAGGACTTGGGACCCCACCAAAGGCCAAGATTTAAAAAAGCTCAATGTGCGCGTCAGATACCGAGGACTCCTGGAAGAATCAGCAGGGGCCAGTGAGGTACCGCAGTACTCTTGTGGGTACTCCTGTGGAAGTCACTGTTCAAGCTTCATGCCACAGTGTAGCAGTACAGTGTAAGCTTCCATGGATGAAAATTGCATTGTACAGTGGTACAGTGGTGGTGATGTGAGAGCGCTAGTACTGCGGTACCTACAAATAGAAGAAAAAAATACAAAATAAAATGTATGTTGGATGTCCGTGTGGGAAGGGGTATCCAGGGGTATGGACACAAGGCATGGCCAAAGGCTGGGCCCTGCACCCAAACCTCTTCTGTGCATGGGCTTCAGCTGTCTGCAGCAAGGGCGAGGGGGTTTGGTTGCCTGAGTTGGTTTGGGCATAGGGCCCATCAGAGACTGCTGTGCATGGCTGCAGGCCATGAGCATGGGGGGGGGGGGGTTAGGCTACCTGTGGCGGGGTTGGCTGCCTGTGGGAGGTTGAGTGCATGGCCTGACCGCAAGCTAGGCCCTGTGGTCAACCACCCTCTGCGCACAGCTGAAGACCATGCACTGTAGGGGTTGGCATTCCATGAAGGGGGTGGGTGCAGGTTCTGGCTCTAGGCCAGGCCGCCCGTCCGACTGGAGCTGTGCACTGCCAATGGCCATGTACAGTGGGTGTTGGTCGCCCATTGCAGGGTTGGGTGAAGGACCTTCCTGCAGACTGGGAGTAGGCAGCTCACGGTGGTGTTGGCCCCTGTGTGGGGTTGGGCATTTGGCAGGTATGTAGTCCAAGCTCTGCAGCCAAACACCAGCTGCACATGACTAAAGGCCGTGCACAGCGGGGCTTGGCCATCCACAGTGGGGTTGGGTGCAGGTTCTGCAGCCAACCTCTCACTGTCCATTCCTAAGTCTGTGCATAGCTGGGGAGTTGGCTGAACAGGATTAAAAAGCACAGAAATTCACAGAAAAATAACAAAGGTTAAAGTGGTGATATTGTTAGGTATGGCAATAAGATCTATTATGTTAAAAAGAAAACCTGAAATCCACTAAAACAAAGAAAGATTAAACTGACATTATAGCTAGGTGTTGAAATAAGATAAAAACTGATATTTAAAAAACAAAAACCATTGAAATTCACCAGTTATAGTTTACTAAAATGATTATAACTTGCACCCCGCCATGCACTGCTTATGACCTCGATATTACATCACTCATGACATTTTACATGACATCATTGATAACATCACTGATGATATCTTAAATGATAACATTGATGACATTATTTATTACACTATACAACCATTGTGACACCACCCTATGGAGTTTGTGGAGTAATTCAACACTAAAACCTGTGGAGAATTATCGGTCCACCTTAATGGGATTATCCTCTTAATTACTTCACATGACCCACAATTTTGAGTCAAGAGGTTGACAGGTAGAAGATACTTTCTCTCAGGCCCAAAGGACAACCCTCCATAGTTTAGTAAAATACACTACACACATTCCTGAGATGGGCATAATGGCATTCAACCTAAGAGGCATCCTTACAGCACCAGTGTGAAATAAACCACCTCGAAACGAGTCACCCCTTCGTTCTACACTATTCAATAATCTGCAATGCCTCAAATCTTCAGTGAAGTTCTGGAAATAAACATCCACACCTTATACATCTCCTTAATACACAGAATTCCTCTATACTACAATATTACAACTATTTAACATGTGCACATGCCCAGATAGCCAATGGTGGTTAATTTATTGTAAAAAGAAAATGTTGCCTTTCTCACAGTTTTTTAGAATAGTCTTTGGTTTTAAGCTTCAACGTACTTACAAACCTACTTTGGCAACCGACATCATGTGCACTCACCTTTTACCTTGTTTAACATGGAGTAATATTTTGACCCCAAACTTTAGTGATTTGTAAACCATGCACCATATAATTTTCAATATGTACAATCTCACTTGCCTCCAAGGCTTACCCTACTTCCATGCAAGGACCCACACGTGTACACTCAATAGCTCTCTGCTTGATATGACTATGGTATTATCAGTGATTTCATTTGAGAAGTCATCAGTGATGTCATCAATGATGGCATTTAACAGGTCATTAGTGATGTAATATGTGATGTCATTAGCAGTGCACAGTGTGGGCCAATGCTGACTTTGTAAATATTAAGTGGCAAGTGCTTAGAATCCTAAGACCAGCGTAATCAAATGACAGGGTGCCGAATACTGAAGATGCCTAGTAGTGATTCCATCTCATGGCTCTTTAATCTGTCACTATGCCTTTAGGTCATTCTTGCAAGTTCTTTTTCTTCCCTGCTTTCTCCCCTTATAACTGTATTTATGTCTTTCTCTTCTTCCTTCTTTTGTGTTTTTCTTTCCCTTGCTCTGGATCAAAGTTGTTTCAGGAAAAATAAGAGCTGGTCCTCAAAAACGAGTGCCAGTGGGCCCCACCTGCAACCATCAGCTCAAACTAAGTACTGGCTACAGGTTATAGTTAGCTCAGTAAACAATAACTGGAGAATTTCAGTGTTTTTTGTTTGTTTTTAAGAGTTAATTTGTGATTTATATACTTATGCAGCTGTATATAAATATATAATATGTATATATACATAAATTATATCTATACTATATATCTTAATTTTTATTTTATCATTCTTTCATTATATATATATATATATATATATATATATATATATATATATATATATATATATATATATATATATATATATATAAACACACGGTTGCTCTTTCCGGAGCGCAAGGGACCCGTGAAGAGTGGCGTACACGCCGGCAGAGCGTACCGGCAAATAATGTTCTAACCGTTTCCAATAACGTACGCTCTCAGGACAGAAAAGCAGATCTCCAATGTATAATCCAAGAGTTTATTTACACAACGCGTTTCGACTGTAAACACTGCCTTGCTCACGTGTAATGTGCACAACGAACATGGGTAACTGATAAAGTTTTCAAGGAGTTAACGACATAAACAAGGGACTAACTGAATAGTTAGAAAGAAAAATTAACAAAATAAACAAAGGACTGCACCAAATGACACAACCTTGGCCGCCATGATGTACTGGTAAATACATAGCTCATTGTTTTGCAGTACAGTTGTCCAGTGTCAGTCTGAAGCTGGAAATGCAGACATATAAGGTGCATACATGTAAACTACATGGTCTCACTGTTAACTATCACAGAGAAAAACATGCAAAAACAAATATCCAATTAGATTCGACATTTACGATCTAATAATGATCCTATCAATCATTAAGAAAAAAACAGAAAAAATCAATATCGCAATATCCTCCCGTCCACAGGAAAAGAGTCTCTGTAATTGACAAGTGCCAAGTACCAGATGCAAAGAGACTCAAATACTACTGATGTTCAAATTATGCAAACACCAGTGCTACTAATTCCCGCCAGACTGGACAATTAAAATATGCATTATCTCACTCTACCAGGAGTCCAAAGTAGTTACATTCTATACCCATGTGGATAGACTGCATTTGAAGGACTAGTGTCCACATAAAAATTGGAATGACCAACACCATGGATAGAAAAACATTGTAACTCCAACACATACCAGTTACCCGTAAGTGAAGAATCTATACTAAAGATGTGATGGATGTAAGAGGGAAAAGGGTAGGCTGCCCGTGCACGTGAATACAAATAGATGGGCCCCTTCCTTTCCTCCTGCAAAAGAAACAAGAGAAGAAAAATATTAAAACCATAAGACAAAGTTTGATCCCACATCATTCCATACATTTTTGAAAAACATTAAAAACAGTTCCTGATGCACACCGAACCACGGAAGAAGCAGATTAGGGAAACATGCTAGACTGTCTGGGGACACATTGAAATGAAGAACAACAACAAATAGTGATACAAGGAGGGCCAACTAGGACTCCACCTTTAAGTGTATTGCAAGTTCCTCATCCATGTTCAATCCTCCTGGGCTCTTAGTCTGAAAATCAATAATATATCTTGATTCCCTTTGTCTAAGTATAAGCACTCTATCACCACCTCTAGGGTTGTTAGGAATTTGTTCAAGAATCAGGAAGCTGAGATCAGCTACATTAGAGAAATGTTTATCGTAGAAGTGGCGTGCCACGGGGTATTTGGGGTCATTGTTAGAAATGGCCCTAAGGTGTTCCAATACCCTTTTCTTAGCTGTGCAAGTTGTACTGCCTATGTACCATAATTTACAGGTACATTCAATGGAATAGATGACAAAATTCGAGATGCATGTCAAAAATTGAGTAATCTTCTTAGTGACACCCCTGTAGTCTAAGATTCTCCTAAACCTACTGTGTCTACACGCCTTACAATGGCCACAAGGGAAAAACCCTATAAGGCCATGGCTGGCCATAGCAGGGTAAATGGTAATGTCACTTTTGACTACCAGGTCTCGAATATTTCTGTCCCGCCGGTATGTTACATTGGGTCTTTCAGTTATAGTGTCACCTATAACACAATCAGTTTTAAGAATATCCCAATTTCTAGCAAGTATGCATTTGACCTTGTGGGAGTCAGAACTGTATGTCAGGATCATGCGAGTGTTATCCCTTTCGTCCTCATTGCGTACCTCAGGTTTGTCAATCAAGGTAAGAGTTCTGTCAACCCCTTCTGCTCTGTCCCTTGCTTTATTCAAAACCCAATTGGGATATCCTCTGGCTTTGAACCTACTGATGATAATTTTACTCTCCTCGGTATAGGTCTCAGCGTTGTTGCAGTTCCTTTTAGCCCTCAGCAGCTCCCCATAGGGAATACTCCATTTGAGTGTCTCTGGGTGACTGCTGAGGGCATGGAGGACACTGTTACCCACCGTGGCCTTCCGAAAAGAGAAGTGCAAATCACCCCTTGTTTGATCTCTAAGCAGACATCCAAATATTCAGCTTTAGTTGCATTGATATTACCAGTGAGGATGATGTTATAACTGTTGGTATTAAGTTTCTCAATGAACTTCCCAGCCTTGCCCTCAGAGCCCTTCCAGATGATAATTAAATCATCGATATAACGGAGCCACATGATGACATTCTGGAGGTCCTCTTTAAGAGTGGCACTTGCAAAAATCTCTTCCTCCCAGTAACCCATAAATAAATTGGCGAAACTGGGAGCGAAGCATGATCCCATTGCCGTGCCTTTGACCTGCCTATAGAGGGCGCCATTGAATGAGAAAATATTGTTTTTAAGACAGAAATCTGTCATCTCTAAAATCATGCGACTGTGTTCACGAAATCTCACTGGCCTACGTAACAAAAAGTGTTTGCACGCTTCCAGACCTTGTTGGTGATCAATAATGGTGTACAAAGAATGCACATCTAATACAATAAGGAGATAATCTGAATTCCATGTAAGGCTTTCTATTCTACTGAGAAAATCCTTAGTATCCCTTAAGTAACTTGGCAATTGTATGACAAATTCCCTCAGAAAAAAATCGACATATTTAGAGATATGTTCTGTAACGCTCCCTATAGATGAAACAATGGGGCGTCCTGGTGGTCTGGCACTGTCTTTATGGAGTTTGGGCAGTAGGTATAAAATGGGTAGTTTGGGATGATCTTTCTTCAAGTAACAAAACTCCTCCCACTCAAGAAGACCTTTATCCCTCCAGGTTGTCAACTTATCCCATATATCAGTGATGCTGTTGTTATATACCTCATGAGTAATGGGCATATAAAATTTGTTATCATTTAATTGGCGCAAGGCCTCATTAATATACTCCTTCTCTGTCGAGGATAACCACATTCCCACCCTTGTCCGCTGGACGGATGACAATGCTAGTATCCTCCACTAATGCTCTAAGTGCCTGTCTTTGTGAAAATGAAAGATTGGTCCTGGGACCTCTCTGTTGATTCCTGGACTTAAGTCTGAGGTCCATGAGCGCCTTAATAGTACACTCATGGAACGTGTCGATGTTATCATGAGGAAGTATGGGTAAGAAAGTGGACTTGACTTTGAAGTCAGTGTGTGCAGCAGCATCGTGTACTATCCCCATATCTTCGAGGATTTGTGTGGTGTTAATCTGATCACTTCTTTCTTCCCTGTTTTGTTCAAGTTCAAACATAGTGATAAGTGTATCTACATCGCTAACAACAA
Source organism: Calotriton arnoldi (assembly GCA_963921515.1). Taxonomy (NCBI): domain Eukaryota; kingdom Metazoa; phylum Chordata; class Amphibia; order Caudata; family Salamandridae; genus Calotriton; species Calotriton arnoldi. The sequence goes on along the minus strand of CAWUFW010024676.1, from coordinate 9,518 downwards.
GATTGGTGTCAGTTCCACTATGCCCATTCTTCCTAGTATGAGTTTGCCCCAGTCTCTTAAGTTTGTGCCATTTCTTTAATTTCAATTTCCTAATATATTTAAAAAGGTCAATTCTGGTGTTGGTATAATTAAAGGAAGATGAGGGGCAAAAAGAGAGTCCCAAACACAATGCCCGTTTTTCCACATCACTCATGAGTCTTTTAGAAACAAACCTGAGGTACGCAATGAGGACGAAAGGGATAACACTCGCATGATCCTGACATACAGTTCTGACTCCCACAAGGTCAAACGCATACTTGCTAGAAATTGGGATATTCTTAAAACTGATTGTGTTATAGGTGACACTATAACTGAAAGACCCAATGTAACATACCGGCGGGACAGAAATATTCGAGACCTGGTAGTCAAAAGTGACATTACCATTTACCCTGCTATGGCCAGCCATGGCCTTATAGGGTTTTTCCTTGTGGCCATTGTAAGGCGTGTAGACACAGTAGGTTTAGGAGAATCTTAGACTACAGGGTGTCACTAAGAAGATTACTCAATTTTTGACATGCAGCTCGAATTTTGTCATCTATGCCATTGAATGTACCTGTAAATTATGGTACATAGGCAGTACAACTTGCACAGCTAAGAAAAGGGTATTGGAACACCTTAGGGCCATTTCTAACAATGACCCCAAATACCCCGTGGCACGCCACTTCTACGATAAACATTTCTCTAATGTAGCTGATCTCAGCTTCCTGATTCTTGAACAAATTCCTAACAATCCTAGAGGTGGTGATAGAGTGCTTATACTTAGACAAAGGGAAACAAGATATATTATTGATTTTCAGACTAAGAGCCCAGGAGGATTGAACATGGATGAGGAACTTGCAATACACTTAAAGGTGGAGTCCTAGTTGGCCCTCCTTGTATCACTATTTGTTGTTGTTCTTCATTTCAATGTGTCCCCAGACAGTCTAGCATGTTTCCCTAATCTGCTTCTTCCGTGGTTCGGGTGTGCATCAGTGTAGGAAGGTGGAATCTGACTATATGGTTGCCCCCACTTTTTTTATGGTGTTTTGCTGGTTTATGACTTAGTTGGACTGGGACCCTGCTATTCAGGGCCCCAGTCTATCTGCTCTCTCTAAACGACATGGAGTGCACTCTAGGTGCACTAGTGATTGGATACTGTGGTGCCTTATGAGTCCCTAGTATATGGTACCTTAGGTGCCAAGGGCATAGGTACTTCACAGGCCTACCAGGGGCTGCAGCATATATTATGCCACCCCTGGGAAGCAGTCTAAATCTGACACCACAGGCCTGCTACTGCAGCCTGGGTGAGGTGGTGCTAGCACCCCTCACTGAGATATAGGTTTCCTATATCTCTCCTGCACACACATATAAACCTATCAGTCACCCCTAAGGCAGGCCCTATCAATCCTGAGGGCAGGGTGCTTGGCTTCTATGTGAGGGGGTGCCTCTGCCTGAGCAGGGCCCCTCTGCAGCTCTCAGAGTCTATTCTCTGGTGCTGTTTGTGGATGCGGTTAAACCATATACTATTTAAGTGCATTATATCCTCGCGGTAAATGCTAACTTTGGAATGGCTGCATCAAAACATGTCGTGTTTGGTGTCAAACATCTTGGAATACTACCCCCCGCCAATCTTGGCGGCGGGGGTAGCATTCCACCCTTCTAGAGGGATAAGACATGTACCTGCTGTGGAAACGCGGTAGAATCCTAAAGAGCCCTGGCATCACAAAATGGATGCCACCAGTCACAGACACTGGGCTGCCCTCCTGCTGATGACCGAAACTCACAGTGGAGGAAGCCCAACAATAGGCATCCTGTCACAGGGAGGTGTAACCACCTCCCAGACAGGGTTTAGTGTATTGGGGCTGGGTGGGTGCACTCTTAGAGTGCTTTGAAGTCCTGCACTGGGGGAGCAGAAGGCTCCTCTGTGCATATGCCAGTTCAAACCAGCTCAGGGGCTACCTGCCCCTGCTCTGGCGCGAAACTGGACAAAGGGAAGTGGGTGTAGCCACCCCTCCCTTGACCCTCCCATAGGTGGGGTCATAGAGCTAGTCCATCCCCTCTTTTAGTATAAGAGGGGGAACCTTGCCATTGCAAAGCAGATAACCCCTGGACGACGCTCTACAGAAGAATCCTGGCCCTTCGACGTTCCACTACCTTTGGAAGACAGAAGAATCTCCCTTGGAGTCAAGGAGTGACTCCCCTGCTTGGCAGGCACCAAAAACGACAACGACGGTCGCAAACTACGCCGCTCCCGCCGGAGTCCGAAGTCCCTGCAGCCCAAGAAGTGGATTTCCTGACCTCTCCCAGGCCATCGTGAGTCCCCAGCGAAGCTGAGGCAAGTGGACCCCACGAGTAACGAGGAACCGCGACCCCTGGGTACCGTGCACTATTGTCGAGTGCAACCCCTTCACAACGTTCTACGAACTTGTGCTTTGGACCACGTGTGGTCCCGACCTCCAGCAGGAATCCCTCCGAAGATCAGAGGCCTACACCGTCCCGAGTGACCGTGGGCCCCTGTTGAGTGATTCCGCCCGAGGTGTCTTCGCGATCCCTTGCCCGCTGGCTTGTGGGTCCCCAGAAGACTTCTTAACAAAACCAAAGGGCTCCCTGGTTGCTCCAGGCCTGCCCTGACTTACCCTCACTGGGTGAGTCCCTCAGACCTTGCTGGTCTGCGCCATCGACTTTTCTTCATCTCCCCGAGACTTGCGGCTGCCAAGGCTTGTTGGCTCCGATCGAGTTGCCGACACCGCAGTCAGCTGCAGACGTCGAGGGACACACCGAATCCAGCTCCTGGTCGTCGTCGACGCCTCCTGGACCACGTGGCTGAAGAGTCAAGGCACCCGCAACCGACCTGAAGCGACCGACGACGGTGGGCATCCATCTTCCTTGCCCCGGGTCACTGCCAAGTGACTTTGAACACTGTCCCCTCTGCTTTCAGGTCATCCTTCTTCAGAATCCAGGCTTGGATTCCACCGGACACTTCTTCAGCTCCCGCAAGCAGCAAGTCTTCTTTGTTCGCCATTGAAAACGACGCCGCGACCCGACACCAAAGGACACCTGTGCACCCGGCTTCCCTGGGTGAGGTAACTCCAGCACTACGGTGCTCCTGTGGGTGTGGGCCCTAGAACTACTTACCCTGTAAGTGACTTGCTTGTAGGTTCTCCCGAAGTATCCTAAAACTCTTTATTTCCAACCGCGACTTGCCCCATTGAAGTTAACGGCGATTCGCGCCTGTGTATCCACACTGCACGCGTCCCCCGTGGGTCCTTTACTTACCTGCCTTGGGTGGTTTCGTGAGGCCCCAGCACTTCTGAAGGCCCTAGGCCTTGTCTCCTTGCAAGTCGTTGTTTCTAAGTCTCTTACTTAGTATATGGTCTGGTACGCCCCTAGGGCCCCAGCCATATTTTGTGCTTAACTTATTGTGAAACGTTGATTTGTGCATATGTTTGTCTTCTAATCTCATAAAGAGATTAGTAGAGAGTTATTTAGAAATAAATACATATATATTTGATATATATACCTGTGTGGTGTCTTTTCATTTGGTGATTCAAGAGATTATATGGTAAAACAAGCTGCTTTACATTCCTCCGAGACTTAGCCTGAAGGCTGCTCTCCACAGCTACCACTAGGATAGCTTTCTTTAAAAGGTTGTCTTAAACCTATCTACCATAAGAGTCGATTTGCCCTGGTGCAAGGTGTCCACTTTAATTAGTGAACAGCATATACCAGGCCAACTTCTCACATTGGTGGGCAGCGTGTGGGATTCCAGCTTGCCATTGTTTTACCAGAAAATCTCTATTTGAATTACTAACTGAAAACCATTATAGGTACTCAAGGTACATATGAAGTCAAGCTTAGTATCAATAAGTTCTACTGAACTTAGAGCTGTGTGCCAAGGGATAGCACACCCTTTCCACAGCTCAAGCTAGGATCAGTAGGCCACAAACTAGTGTAGGTAGTACAACACTGCACAACACTAGAATGTCCTTAAAGGGTGGACCCAGTGGATCCACTCAGCCTCAGTATAAGGACATGGCTTTCTCTGACTTGAGAGCCATGTGTGTTGACAGACACCTGAGGATAGGACAGAGTCCCTCAACACTCCACCTGATAGATCTGCTGACAGCAGATGACCTTAGATTGGCTCTAGGAGCTAAAGGGTTTGAATCAGTGGGTGGGTCAGTCATAGTATCTGGGTCAGATGATGAAAATCAGAATGACCAAGACTCTGTGATTGAAGGGCCAGGCTCCAAGGGGCCTGAAAAGGACAGAGGAATTCTCCATAAGAGAACTGACAGAGAGGAGGAGAGGCACAGATCCCCTTCCAGGGAATCTGACCACTCTTATCACTCTGGCAGAGAATTTGTCCAGCAGAGGAACTCATACTTTCCCTTAAGAGAGACCTCCTCTGAGAGAAGGTGCAAACTGCTCCAGTATGAGGAAGCCAGAGTGGCCCTCAGAACCAAGCAGTTGGCACTGGATAGGGAAGCCCTGGAGATCCAGAGAGCTTCTAGAAAAGAGGGTTTAGAACCCCCTGGTGGCAGCAACAGTGTCCCTAGAGGCAGAGAATATGTCCCTGACCATAGGAACCTGAGCAAGGTTGTTCCTCCCTACCAGAGTGGGGATGATATCCACAAGTGGATAACTGCTATGGAGAGGGCCTGTAGAGTACAGCAGGTCCCCCAAAAGCAGTGGGCAGCAATCTTGTGGCTCTCCTTTTCAGATAAAGGAAGAGACAAGCTCCTCACTGTTAGAGAGGAGGATGCTGATGATTATGAGGTCCTGAAGAGTGCACTGATAGATGGGTTTGGCTTAACCACTGAGCAGTACAGGTTGAAGTTCAGAGATACCCAGAAGGCACAGACTCAGGACTGGACTGACTTTGTAGATTGTGCATCCAAGGCTCTGGAGGGTTGGCTGGTTGGCAGTAGGGTTACTGATTTCAAAGGATTTTATAATCTAATGATGAGAGAACAGATCCTTAATAATTGTCAAAACCAGCTTTTACACCAGTACCTGGTGGACTCTGATCTGACCTCTCCCCAAGAATTGGGAAAGAAGGCAGACAAATGGGTCAGAACCAGGGTAAGGCCTAAGAATCAGGGTGGTGACCACAAGAAAGATTCTACCAAGTCCCAAGAGAAAGGTGGGGATAAATCCAAGGATAAGTCCACTACAGGGCCCCAAAATTCCTCTTCTGGGGGTGGGTCCCAAACTCCTTCCTCTCCTGAAAAGAAACCCTATTGCCATGTCTGTAAAAAGCCTGGGCACTGGAAATCTGATCCCAGTTGTCCCAGGAATGGCAATAAAGAAAATGTTCCTCCAACAACTACTACCACCCCTCCTGGTACTACCAGTAGTAATCCTCCAGTTGGGAGTAGTGCACCCAAAAAGTTAGGTGCGTTTGCAAGAGGAACAGAGGTGGGCCCTAGTTTAGACAGGACCCCCTCAACAGACTCCTCAGATTCTGATGGTGGTGTAGGATATGCCACCTTTACCATGGGTCCCATAGCATTGGGCAGGTACAGACTGGAGCCAATAATTAATGGTCAGAAAGCTGTGGCATTTAGGGACACAGGGGCTAGTGTCACCATGGTGGCAGGGAAACTAGTCCCCCCTCACCAGCTTTTACCTGAGTTTAAATACCAGGTGACCAACATTGATGGTGTCAGAACAGATCACCCCATGGCCATAGTCAATCTCAGCTGGGAGGGAGTCACAGGCCCAAAGAGAGTGGCAGTGTCCCCAACCTTACCTGTAGATTGCCTGATGGGCAATGATCTGGAAATTTCAGCCTGGGCTGAAATTGAACACCAAACCCATCTGAAGATGTTGGGTGTCCCTGTAAAGGTTAGTGGGGCTGTGATGGCCACAGCCCCAGCCCAAGATTTTGGAGAGATGGAGCCTGGAAGAATGGCCCACTCTCCCCAGAAGAGAGCACAAGGGTTGAAGAAAAGTCTTCTTCCCTCCAGACAGTAGGTAAGGGTCAGCCTCCTCAGGGAACTGACCCTACCCCTAGTGAAGGAACTGCCACAGAGGTAGTCAGGCCTGGCCTGGCCACCCCCTGATGGCAGAGGACCCTTACAAGGTGGTACCCAGTCTGGAGCAGGTAACCTGCCCCTCTCTACCCTGCCTCAGTCAGCCCAGGGCTGCAGAGGTCAGGGAGGTCAGTGGACCCCCCAGGGCCCCCTGTCCAGAGGAACCCCCCATCAGCAGATTAGGGGCACCCAGGCTAGTAGCCCTAGCCAGGTAGAAATTCCTCAACCCACTGAGGGATCCCCCATACCTTTATGTAGGGACCTCCCCCAGAAGGACTCTGTTAGGCAAGGGCAAACCTGGGACCAAAAGGTTCCAAACATGCCATGTCCCTCCAGTGTTCCACCCAAAGGGACCCAACCCCCGGCTGTAGGCAGTCAAAGGTTGACCCTTAGAGCAGAGTACCACTCAGTCATGGAAAGACAGGCATACATGGTGACCAGTGAGCTGAGAAAGCTGAGGCCAACATTCCTAGGGCCACACTTCCCTACTCAGACACCTCACCGGCCTGGTACTTTACCAAAGCACACCACAGGTAGTGATTCCCCATGGTGGAGACCCTCTCATACCCTTAGGGTGAGGGATTGCTTAGTGGACCATAAGACAGGGGGCAACCATGCTAGTGCAGGTGCTTCCTTATATGGCCACTTAGTCAATAAAGGCTCAACTGGCCAAGGTTAGCCTTATCTCCTTTCGTTTGGGGGGGTTATGTAGGAAGGTGGAATCTGACTATATGGTTGCCCCCACTTTTTTTATGGTGTTTTGCTGGTTTATGACTTAGTTGGACTGGGACCCTGCTATTCAGGGCCCCAGTCTATCTGCTCTCTCTAAACGACATGGAGTGCACTCTAGGTGCACTAGTGATTGGATACTGTGGTGCCTTATGAGTCCCTAGTATATGGTACCTTAGGTGCCAAGGGCATAGGTACTTCACAGGCCTACCAGGGGCTGCAGCATATATTATGCCACCCCTGGGAAGCAGTCTAAATCTGACACCACAGGCCTGCTACTGCAGCCTGGGTGAGGTGGTGCTAGCACCCCTCACTGAGATATAGGTTTCCTATATCTCTCCTGCACACACATATAAACCTATCAGTCACCCCTAAGGCAGGCCCTATCAATCCTGAGGGCAGGGTGCTTGGCTTCTATGTGAGGGGGTGCCTCTGCCTGAGCAGGGCCCCTCTGCAGCTCTCAGAGTCTATTCTCTGGTGCTGTTTGTGGATGCGGTTAAACCATATACTATTTAAGTGCATTATATCCTCGCGGTAAATGCTAACTTTGGAATGGCTGCATCAAAACATGTCGTGTTTGGTGTCAAACATCTTGGAATACTACCCCCCGCCAATCTTGGCGGCGGGGGTAGCATTCCACCCTTCTAGAGGGATAAGACATGTACCTGCTGTGGAAACGCGGTAGAATCCTAAAGAGCCCTGGCATCACAAAATGGATGCCACCAGTCACAGACACTGGGCTGCCCTCCTGCTGATGACCGAAACTCACAGTGGAGGAAGCCCAACAATAGGCATCCTGTCACAGGGAGGTGTAACCACCTCCCAGACAGGGTTTAGTGTATTGGGGCTGGGTGGGTGCACTCTTAGAGTGCTTTGAAGTCCTGCACTGGGGGAGCAGAAGGCTCCTCTGTGCATATGCCAGTTCAAACCAGCTCAGGGGCTACCTGCCCCTGCTCTGGTGCGAAACTGGACAAAGGGAAGTGGGTGTAGCCACCCCCTCCCTTGACCCTCCCATAGGTGGGGTCATAGAGCTAGTCCATCCCCTCTTTTTAGTATAAGAGGGGGAACCTTGCCATTGCAAAGCAGATAACCCCTGGACGACGCTCTACAGAAGAATCCTGGCCCTTCGACGTTCCACTACCTTTGGAAGACAGAAGAATCTCCCTTGGAGTCAAGGAGTGACTCCCCTGCTTGGCAGGCACCAAAAACGACAACGACGGTCGCAAACTACGCCGCTCCCGCCGGAGTCCGAAGTCCCTGCAGCCCAAGAAGTGGATTTCCTGACCTCTCCCAGGCCATCGTGAGTCCCCAGCGAAGCTGAGGCAAGTGGACCCCACGAGTAACGAGGAACCGCGACCCCTGGGTACCGTGCACTATTGTCGAGTGCAACCCCTTCACAACGTTCTACGAACTTGTGCTTTGGACCACGTGTGGTCCCGACCTCCAGCAGGAATCCCTCCGAAGATCAGAGGCCTACACCGTCCCGAGTGACCGTGGGCCCCTGTTGAGTGATTCCGCCCGAGGTGTCTTCGCGATCCCTTGCCCGCTGGCTTGTGGGTCCCCAGAAGACTTCTTAACAGAAACCAAAGGGCTCCCCTGGTTGCTCCAGGCCTGCCCTGACTTACCCTCACTGGGTGAGTCCCTCAGACCTTGCTGGTCTGCGCCATCGACTTTTCTTCATCTCCCCGAGACTTGCGGCTGCCAAGGCTTGTTGGCTCCAATCGAGTTGCCGACACCGTAGTCAGCTGCAGACGTCGAGGGACACACCGAATCCAGCTCCTGGTCGTCGTCGACGCCTCCTGGACCACGTGGCTGAAGAGTCAAGGCACCCGCAACCGACCTGAAGCGACCGACGACGGTGGGCATCCATCTTCCTTGCCCCGGGTCACTGCCAAGTGACTTTGAACACTGTCCCCTCTGCTTTCAGGTCATCCTTCTTCAGAATCCAGGCTTGGATTCCACCGGACACTTCTTCAGCTCCCGCAAGCAGCAAGTCTTCTTTGTTCGCCATTGAAAACGACGCCGCGACCCGACACCAAAGGACACCTGTGCACCCGGCTTCCCTGGGTGAGGTAACTCCAGCACTACGGTGCTCCTGTGGGTGTGGGCCCTAGAACTACTTACCCTGTAAGTGACTTGCTTGTAGGTTCTCCCGAAGTATCCTAAAACTCTTTATTTCCAACCGCGACTTGCCCCATTGAAGTTAACGGCGATTCGCGCCTGTGTATCCACACTGCACGCGTCCCCCGTGGGTCCTTTACTTACCTGCCTTGGGTGGTTTCGTGAGGCCCCAGCACTTCTGAAGGCCCTAGGCCTTGTCTCCTTGCAAGTCGTTGTTTCTAAGTCTCTTACTTAGTATATGGTCTGGTACGCCCCTAGGGCCCCAGCCATATTTTGTGCTTAACTTATTGTGAAACGTTGATTTGTGCATATGTTTGTCTTCTAATCTCATAAAGAGATTAGTAGAGAGTTATTTAGAAATAAATACATATATATTTGATATATATACCTGTGTGGTGTCTTTTCATTTGGTGATTCAAGAGATTATATGGTAAAACAAGCTGCTTTACATTCCTCCGAGACTTAGCCTGAAGGCTGCTCTCCACAGCTACCACTAGGATAGCTTTCTTTAAAAGGTTGTCTTAAACCTATCTACCATAAGAGTCGATTTGCCCTGGTGCAAGGTGTCCACTTTAATTAGTGAACAGCATATACCAGGCCAACTTCTCACAA
>CAWUFW010024675.1:0-56589 GCA_963921515.1 Calotriton arnoldi | reverse complement strand
ATGGGTGTGTCTGTCTGTTACTTCTGTACCTCGTTAACAGAGGCGTAGCTACCACTGGTGCAGTGGGTGCAAAGTACGGGTCCAGAGGGGACCCACCCCACCCCGCAGCAGCTGATTTTACGCGATTAATAAGATCTTGATATTTTTTTCCGAGCACCAACCTGGGCCTGTCTCACATGGACGTCATTTAGGGATTGCCAGGGGTCTCTGTTGCGATCCCTGGTATGCCTCTTGTGACCCCTGGCACTGTCTGTGCGACCCCTAGCGTCAGCAGTGGCAAAATCAGTGGCAGGAACAGAAGCAGCTCGTCCTTATGGACGTCGGTGGGGGGCTTCACTCACCTCGTTTTTTGTCAATTTTTTATTATACTAATAGTGACTAATATTACATTATTTGCTATTAGTTTCATTAAAATTGAGTACAAATAGCTGGAATATGAATTTCTCTGACAACTGAGGGAAGTACAAAAAAGATGCTTTTAAATGTATGTATGTTGTGTGCATGCTTGCAGTTTTGAGTGTGTTTATGTAAGAGAGAGTGTGTATGTGTATGAATATGTAGGCAGAGTGTATGTATGAGTGTGTGTGAGTGTGTGTGTATGTATAAGCATATGTATGTGTGAGTGAACGTGAAGGTCAAGGGGCATGTGAAGTCACTTTCGCTACCCCTAGCCTTCTGGTGAATTGACGTCCATGCGGTCTCGGTCTTTATTCGTGCTGGACTGGGGCGGGTTGTCAAAGAGAGCTAGACTGAGCCCAGGGACGTACCTTCCATTGGTGCAGCAAGTGCAGTGGTACCGGGCCCAGAGTCCTTTGCAGCCCATTGAACCCTGACTTTTGCTTCATTTCATAGTTCAACAGCGGGCATGGGGCCTATTTCCTTCCTTGCACTAGGGCCAAAACACATCGGCTACCCTACTGCTCGTTAAAGATTTTAAATCATGTTCATTCCTCACAGTGTATCTTAAAGGGCCAATGTGTTGGAACTCTCACGTTTGGTGATACAGGAGAGCCGTTCACCTTTTGCAGCTCCGTGCCCCGTTCGATGACGTCTTCATCCTAATGACCTAACTCGTCTTATTCCAGATTCCATTCTTCTTGATGATGTCATATAAATGGGAAGGGAACTGCATCAACTTAGAGTGGAATATTTCACAAAATAGCTTTGTAAGAACCAGCCCTACCAAGTTGTCACTAGTTCCACACACTGCGCTCAGAGTCATTATTATTATCGATAGTGCAGCAGGTGCAGTGGCACCTTGGTGTGAGGGGCATTCTGCACCCAAATGACAACATTTTTCTTTACTACACAACTTGGGTTAATGGGTACATTTACGTTGAAAGCATTATGGCTCCATGATCCCCTTTCTACCCCTACGACTGTGATAACATTGCAAGACTGTTGCTGAATTCAGTGCCATGCGCTGCAGCATTATGTTTTAGAACTGGGATTGTAAGAAGTGGTATTTAGCGTAAACAGTAATATCATGTTTTAATCACTTTCTGGTTGTCGAGAAGGCGCAGCTCAATTTCAAGCGCAAATGTGGAGATCCGAGGTCCATGGAACTCTTAAACAACTGGATGCGAGAATACAGTGATTCAGAAAATAGAACATCCACGAGTAACAAACAGCAACATCCGGTGTCATCACTTCCTGTTCCGGGACTATGACTCAATGTTATGTTAAGAATATTTGTGGAGTGCGCTATCACCCGCCAGGGTATCCTGGCGCTGAGCAGGTGTAATAGCCTCACCTGAAGTTCAGGGGTGGGAGTGGGCTACTCAAAGAACCGAGCCTCCAGCTTCTTGCTTAATTCAAGAAGAGAGGAGGAGGCTCTGATGTGTAGTGGGAGGTTGTTCCACCCTTTAGGAGCAAAGTATGAGAAGGCTCTACCCCCAGTTCTGTTCCTGTGTATGTGTGGAAGGTGTGCTTTAGGAGTCCAGATGAGCAGAGATGTCAGGTTGGTGGAGGGACGGAGCTGCGACTGTTCGGTAAGCCAATAGGGAATAGTATTAAGCTGATCCACAGTTCAAAGCACTGCCGAAGCACCTCCTTTTTTAAATTATTAAACGATCGCTAAAATTTGTGCAGACTCAGTTAGTTACAGTGTAGTACAAGAGAGCTGATAAAGAGTTCAGTAAATCGACATGGTAGTGCCATCTTGCTACAAGCACCAATATCAATTTCTGTGAAGGAAAGATGGTATCTGGGGACAAGTCGAAAAAAATAAAAGCTCTTTACCCATAACTGTGATATTTCTAGTTCAAATAGCATTTCTACTCGTTACCGATCAATGGAGGCAGCACAGATGGTGGCAGTAACTGAAACTGCTACTAAACCAATGCACAAAGAACTACACATACTCTACCCCACCATGTGATTCAAGCATCACCCAAGGATGTACCCTGCATGATGGTTGGTTGCCATCCAAAAGTAGCCCAAGATTAGGTGCAAACCATAGCTAAGTGTATAGGAGCAAACCTATATGGGCCAACTTCTTGTAATATGTAGGAACTGATTATCTAACAGAAGTGATTGGTGGTGACAGCACAGGCTCATCTGAACTGGCTTTGAAGTACAAATGGTCAAAATGAGCATCTGTTCTGGAACTGGGATCATGATGGTATAGTTAACAGAAGGGACGTGGAGGCACCAAGCTCTTGGAAAGAAACAGATGATGCCTTAGTTCAGGTAGAACAGAATGGGCATCCTCAAAACTGTAAACTTCAGATAAATTTAAGTGATGCTAACAATTATTCAGTGAGTGTTAATAGTAATCGAGGCCGGTCATGCTTGGGCATTTGCACCATAACAAAAAGTATTTTCAGAGACAGCCAAAAGTCCCAGGTGGCATTACAATTTAGGGGTGACTGATACAAAGAAAGCAAAAAGATCTTCCAGCCTGAATAGAATGGGGCATCAGAAAGAAAACAAGTAGCACAATAGCCTACTTTTTGTGGAAGTTCAAAATGACAATGGGAGGAAAAAGTGAACTAGCACAGAGCCACACTTTGCTTACTTACTTATGGCTACTACCCCTCCTGGGGTATGGGCCATCAACCAGGACTCTCTAGCCATCTCTGTCCTGCGCTTTTCTTTCAATATGACTCCAAGTGCAACCCATCTCTTGCAGTTAGCATTGAGGCGTCAATGCCAGGTGTTTCTTGGCTTTCCCTTTTAGGTCGAGCCTAGCGCAGCGCGCATGCGCTGCCCTAGAAAATGACCTCTTGTAATCACTTCAGCTCAACAACCCCGTGCGTGTGGCTAAAAAAAGCCACACGCACGAGTTTGCTGAAAGGTGAAGTGATTGGCCATTACGTGTGGCTTTCAAAAATTGAAAGCCAGCAATTGGCCAAAGGCGGGTGCATGTCCCGCCTTCTCCCTAAACGTTAACTCCCCTGGCCTAGGGAGCTCGGGAGCGAGCAGCAGCGCGGCCGGATGCCAGCTGCATTCCTGACATTCCTTGTCTAATTAGCGCGGTCGCTTTAACTTTCGCAGCCGCGCTTGTTTATAGAGCATTGTGCCATTCTGTCCAGAGCATCAGCTGTTCATAAGATGGCGCCCGAGGACCTGCACTCCGAGCCTCACACCAGCCATCGATCAAAGGTTTCAGCGGTGGGAAGGTCAAAACCATTTTCTCTCAGTCTGCTTTGGGGGCACAGAGATAAATTGCTTTGCTCCGCAAGCTTCATTCATCAGTCAGTTGTTTCCCTCTGTATATTCACAACCCAGTCATAGCCTGGGCTGAAGCGAGCACATCTACAGACCTACCCACCCCACATCAGACCGCGGGCACGGTCTCCAGAGGGACGTGAACAATTGGTTTATTCTGGTCAAGCTCCCTGCCTTGCGCGTGCCAGTTGAGGTGTTGGCACGCAGGGAGGAGGGTGAGACTAGGGGCACGGGGGCTAATACGCCTCGCATCTTTGAAAGGCAACTGCTTTAAATTGGCCCGCAGACTTGGCTGCTAGGCGGTGTCGGCATGTCGAGCCGGTTCTCACAGGAAATGCAGAACATCTGTCTGTGAGCGGGGCCCGGGGTACAAACGGGGGGATCTATCCTAAGTGTTCATTCACCAGAATGACGTGGCTAAGTACGGAGAGGGTTTTGAGCCGCAAGCTTTTCATTTCGTGAGTGAACCATTGCACGTTAACCCAACGTTCAGGCAGGATTGTTACGTGTTGGGAGGGGCAGGCCTCGGGCCCCAAGCCGCGCTCTTTATGGGCCCTTCGCTGCCACTAGTAAATGTAGTTTTATATCACAAAAGCCTGACCTGTGTTTGTGACATATTCCTGGTGATGCAGCTAATGCCTGTCACCACTAGGTGGCGCCATGTACCGCAGCTGCCTGGAAATGGATCCCAGGGCAGTGTTTTTCTTTGAAGGAGGTGCTCGTGCTACAAGAGAAGGGCTCCGCGTGGCATTAGGTACCCGAGCCCTCAAAAGCTTCTGACAGCTCTGCATATAGGAAGGGAAAACACAACGCTGCGCAGTGATGCATGTGTGAATGTGTACTTAGGGAGAGAGTCACTGTGGGGAAGAATGACTAGTGTATTTTTAGAGAGTCATTGTGGGGAAGAATGACTACTGTATTTTTAGTGTTATGAGGGCCCAGAATGTGTCAGAAAGCATTATGATTATATGAAGTTGTTTTAAACTCACAATATACTCAGAATACAGTAGGCAGTCACAAAATGCATAAAAAAATGAAGTTTAAGAAAAAAATAATAGATTTTAGTAATACACCTTCAGACTGTACCTCGTGCAAACATTTTTATAAGTGTCCATTAAAATCACGCACTCCACAGCTCAGCTGCTGACACCCATACAGCACCTCTCAAGTAGAATAAATCTATGTCATCACAAGGCTTCAAGTGGCTCCATCAATTAAAGCCAATGCCAGCTTCCAAGCATCCTTTACATTTGCTGATTAACTAATTGCACACATTTGCATTTCTTTCTCTCTCAGGCTCTACTCTTCTACCTTCTCTCTTTTTTTTTTATCTCACATTTACCCACACACTCATCCTCTATTTCAATTAATATCTCCTACATTCACGTCCATAAAAAGGGAAGGTGCACTATAAATGAAAGCAATCAGGAAACATGTATTTATCCAAAGTTTCTTTCTTTATTTACGTGGTTTGGTTAAAACCGGCACACAGCCAACGCGTTTCGTTCCCTAGTGCCACGGGAACTTCGTCAGGGCTGTAATAATCACAACATATAAAACATAAATATACATATAAAAATCACATATACATACACCATACACTAAAGAAAAATATAACACACAAACAAATATAATACACATACAATGACCCAAAAGAGGAAGAAAGCATAAACCAACGAAGTGTTCAAGGATACACCATCCCTAAATTAACAGAAACATATTATTTATTTCTTATTATTATTTTTTTTAAATAAAATAAAAATGCCACTTGAATTTGCTAAAGTATCGCATAAGAAAGGAGCAGAAAAATATATATATAAATCATGTAACACCAAACTATAATAAAGAACATACCATATTTAAACAAACAGAAATCTAAACCGAATATATAAAGTGGGAAAACAAAAGAAAACAGAGAAAACAATACACGGAGGAAGGAAAGCACAATAATGCAAGGAGAAAAAAAGGAAAATAATACAAAAAGAAAAAAAGAAGAAAAAGAAGAAAAAAGAAAAAAAGGTAAAGTATAAAGCTTAAATAAGCAAGACAAAAAAAGAGTTAGAAAGCAATAAACCTTAGAAAAATAGAAAAAAGGGGAGAACCATAATCCGTCTGAAAGCACAAACCTAAAAAGGTGACAGGTTAAACTGTCGTATATCGATATATCCAAAACGTCACCATAGATCGCATTCAACAAGATATTCTGTATATCTCACCTTATTGGTAATATAAAGGGAACGTACACAACTCAGTTACAGGTCCAATTGTTATCACGGTATACCGTTTCAAGATCAAGGTCGTACGTCCCGTAATATGGTCAAGACACCCTGTATACAAGGTCTTTTAGAATATATTCCTATAGGTAAAAGAAGATAAACAGAGCAAATACTAGACAGTGTATAAACAAGAAAGGTAGAAAGAAGGCGAGGTATAACCTCGCCAATCACTATCCAAAAATAAAGAACAAAAAAACTCGGACCATAAGCTGTCTCACCTTTAGATTGATTAAATGTAATGAGGGAGTCCGAAAATAGAGTCCCAGACGGCGCACTGCTCTTTAAATTTCAACAGGTCAACTGCCAAAAAATAAACAGTTTATTAAGGAAAAGAAATATATTTCCAAAAAGATGAGAGAAAATTATTTTGCTCCATGTACCACGTAAATATCAAACAAAAAACGGACCAGTGTTTATATGACCTATGTAACATGGCCTTAGTTATATGAAAAACCAACATACTGACAGTAATCAAATTCTAAGTCGTATCGCGGTCTGAAAGGTACAGGTCCTAAGTGGCGAATGAGCCAATATACCTAACAATACACAAAGAAAATTCTCAGTATGAGGCAATCATGTATACGATAAACCACAAATAAGAAATACCAGACGATTATATGCATGTGCAACCATATAAAAATACTAAAAAATAAGACTCAATATTCAATTATAAGAAAGAGGCCTAAAATATTACAATATCCAATAACGATGAATAAACGGCCCATTTTTATCATGAATAAGCTAAAAGCAAAATTGCTAGATTCAATCTATCAAAAATTTAGATAGCGCAAAACAAATGCAGCATCCCTCACATATAGTATATTGAAGTTACCCGAAAGGTATTTAAAAAAGGGGGGCAGAGCCCCATAGCGTTCTGCAATAAAAACAAAGAAAGGGCACATGTGGCATAGATAGTGCAAGCTCCCACGCCATTATTAGCAACAATTTAAGCTAATGACGTCCAATTCATACGACCGAAATGCATCACATAGATGCAACAGAAAGAAACCGCGAGTCCGGCGGCCATCATGGAAATGTAATCCAGATGGGAAGAAACATATTATTGCCATGCAGTTTAAGCATAATGATAAAAAAAGGGATGTTGTATAGTTTTATAATGCATCTATGTGATGCATTTCGGTCGTATGAATTGGACGTCATTTTGCGCCCTCGGGATTGCTTAAATTGTTGCTAATAATGGCGTGGGAGCTTGCACTATCGTGTTGCCGGTTATCATGCCGTCGGGAACTATTCACACTGGAGAATAGGTGACTACTGGGTACGTCAGTATGCTTGTTTGAATTTAGTTGTACTAAACGACATTACGCTTGCTATTATTATGCCACATGTGCCCTTTCTTTGTTTTTATTGCAGAACGCTATGGGGCTCTGCCCCCCTTTTTAAATACCTTTCGGGTAACTTCAATATACTATATGTGAGGGGATGCTGCATTTGTTTTGCGCTATCTAAATTTTTGATAGATTGAATCTAGCAATTTTGCTTTTAGCTTATTCATGATAAAAATGGGCCGTTTATTCATCGTTATTGGATATTGTAATATTTTAGGCCTCTTTCTTATAATTGAATATTGGTCTTATTTTTTAGTATTTTTAGTATGGTTGCACATGCATATAATCGTCTGGTATTTCTTATTTGTGGTTTATCGTATACATGATTGCCTCATACTGAGAATTTTCTTTGTGTATTGTTAGGTATATTGGCTCATTCGCCACTTAGGACCTGTACCTTTCAGACCGCGATACGACTTAGAATTTGATTACTGTCAGTATGTTGGTTTTTCATATAACTAAGGCCATGTTACATAGGTCATATAAACACTGGTCCGTTTTTTGTTTGATATTTACGTGGTACATGGAGCAAAATAATTTTCTCTTATCTTTTTTGGAAATATATTTCTTTTCCTTAATAAACTGTTTATTTTTTGGCAGTTGACCTGTTGAAATTTAAAGAGCAGTGCGCCGTCTGGGACTCCCTATTTTCGGACTCCTCATTACATTTAATCAATCTAAAGGTGAGACAGCTTATGGTCCGAGTTTTTTTGTTCTTTATTTTTGGATAGTGATTGGCGAGGTTATACCTCGCCTTCTTTTACCTTTCTTGTTTATACACTGTCTAGTATTTGCTCTGTTTATCTTCTTTTACCTATAGGAATATTTTCTAAAAGACCTTGTATACAGGGTGTCTTGACCATATTAGGGGACGTACGACCTTGATCTTGAAACGGTATACCGTGATAACAATTGGACCTGTAACTGAGTTGTGTACGTTCCCTTTATATTACCAATAAGGTGAGATATACAGAATATCTTGTTGAATGCGATCTATGGTGACGTTTTGGATATATCGATATACGACAGTTTAACCTGTCACCTTTTTAGGTTTGTGCTTTCAGACGGATTATGGTTCTCCCCTTTTTTCTATTTTTCTAAGGTTTATTGCTTTCTAACTCTTTTTTTGTCTTGCTTATTTAAGCTTTATACTTTACCTTTTTTTCTTTTTTTCTTCTTTTTTCTTCTTTTTTCTTTTTGTATTATTTTCCTTTTTTTCTCCTTGCATTATTGTGCTTTCCTTCCTCCGTGTATTGTTTTCTCTGTTTTCTTTTGTTTTCCCACTTTATATATTCGGTTTAGATTTTTGTTTGTTTAAATATGGTATGTTCTTTATTATAGTTTGGTGTTACATGATTTATATATATATTTTTCTGCTCCTTTCTTATGCGCTACTTTAGCAAATTCAAGTGGCATTTTTTATTTTATTTAAAAAAAATAATAATAAGAAATAAATAATATGTTTCTGTTAATTTAGGGATGGTGTATCCTTGAACACTTCGTTGGTTTATGCTTTCTTCCTCTTTTGGGTCATTGTATGTGTATTATATTTGTTTGTGTGTTATATTTTTCTTTAGTGTATGGTGTATGTATATGTGATTTTTATATGTATATTTATGTTTTATATGTTGTGATTATTACAGCCCTGACGAAGTTCCCGTGGCACTAGGGAACGAAACGCGTTGGCTGTGTGCCGGTTTTAACCAAACCACGTAAATAAAGAAAAGAAACTTTGGATAAATACATGTTTCCTGATTGCTTTCATTTATAGTGCACCTTCCCTTTTTTATGGACTTGTATTATTGTTGACATCTTCCAGCAGCGGATGCCGGAAGCAGTTGAACTTGAATAATATTTTATGAAACTGGTGGGATCTAATGTGTTTGGCCTTGGTCTGCTGCTGTATGCTTTTTGGTATTTTGATCTCCTACATTCACGCTCAATATAACACACACTATCCAATTCTCGCTCTTGCTTACATTATCTCACGATCAACAACAAACACACATTATTTCTTTCTTTGTCTCTTGTTTCAAAAGGCTAAACACTTATGAAGTCCCAAAGGCGAGACCTATTGGATATGCCAATGCTTGTTCTTTTTCCCTGGAGGGTTCCAGGTGAGGACATGTCTGGTGGTGTTTGATTCAGGCTTTCGGAAGATGTGACCGACCCAGCCCCAGTTTCTTTTCATGATTTCTTAATGAGCAGGGTGTTGGAAAGTCTGCTGCCATAGGTCGTTGTTGCTGATGGTATTTGGCAAGCGGATTTGGAGGATTTTCCTCAAACAGGTATTGATGAAGCATGACAGCCTGCTTTTTGTGGAAGTTCAAAATGACAATGGGAGGAAAGAATGAACTAGCACAGAGCCACACATTACTTCAGTTTAAATTCTCAGAAAGTTCAGAATCAAAAAAAGTGTGGAGTTCATTCACTCAACTGGCAGAAGCCATGATCACTGGAACAGCTAGACTTGAAATCAAGAGGATTTATTTATCTCAAACAATGGGCTTCATCAACATGATCAAAGGCACAGTCAGATACCATTGCTGATGGGGCTCACTTGCAGAATGAGACATATACAAAATGCTATTGAGGTTAGACTGAAGGGGGCACCCCTTTGGGCCAGTAAGAACAATTCTTGCTTTAAACTATTTTCTTAATCATTCTGGATTACAGGAGGATGACAAATAGGCCTAAGAATCTTCTTGCAAACAGGAGAGGAAGAAGGGAAGCTTTAGGAGTTTTCATATCTCACCATAGCTAACCTGGGCACTGGTCATGGCCCGACTAGACTACTGTAAAATAGTGTGTAGACACACTGGCCTGTCACAAAAACTCAATCACCAGAACTCAAAGAGTACAAAATCAGGCAGTCAGAATGTGCATGATATTAAGCGGTCTAGAGAAAGCTCTCCAGTGGATTCTGGCTGAATTCAGGATCAAGTTGAAAACACTACATAATCTACACTAAGCATATTGCAGCAAACATCCTGTTTACCTTTAAAAACTGGCATGCAACTACTCTCCAGTCAGGAATTTACAGTAATCCTAAGCTCGTTTGAACCACATGGTTTGTTTAAGAGGCTAAAGAATGACCCTCCAGATCATATTGGTTCCTTGTAACTCCTCATTAAATGTTATGAGAGCAAAAACCTTGGAAAGGTGGTTCTTCTGGTGCTGGTTCTAGTTGGGGTTTGATCAAGAGGTGTGGCACTTTTTAGCTACAGGTCCCAGGTAGCACAGACCTCAGAACATGGTCTGGACAAGTCATGCGCTGTTTAAAGAGGTGTCTTTCGACAGATGTAGGTCATGGGTAGTGCCTACTGGGAAAAGAGCTAAGACAGTCGGTGCCAGTCTTCGTGGTGCTTTTAGACAATGCCAGTTTTGGAACCTCCTACTACCATTTTGCCAGATAAGCTTCAGCCTCTGGTGGTTGAAAATAGTCCACTCTCTCTGTTGAATTTGGGACTCATTGGGGGCTAGGTCCATGCTACACAAATAATCAAATAAAACTAAAATAAAATAATGGGGGTGATGCCGCAGAGAAGGTCCAGCAGTCCCAGGGCTGATTGGGCATTTAAATACCCCATCCAAGCACCTCAAACGGAAGAGGCAGTTTAGGTTGGAGAGGGGAGCATCCACGAGGGAGATAATGCCTAGAAGTCATACAAAGAAAAATTCTCTGACGAGCAAGGACGGCCGATGATGGAGCATGACACCCAGAGGATGTGTGAGGCCATACCTTTCAATTTTTTGAATTGACTCCCAGAGAACAATAGAAATATTGATATACTATGGGTCCTTTATTGACAAACAAAAAAAAGTTATAGTTTGGTCTTCTGAAATAGAGAAAGTTTCACAATGTTGACCTCAACGGGTCGCATATGCCTTGTGTTGTTGTGTATCGTAAGAGGGAGGATGCAAATGTAGACCGCCCATAATTTTCCTCTTGTTCCCCCGACCCCTAAAAAAAAGGCTGGCATCACATTTGAGTGAGGATATGTCAACACACCAGGATTAACATTGGTAGCCTGATGGTTGCCTACACAGCTCTCTGCCTCAACCCGCTTAGCTATCTCACCAGAGTGTTAAGGGATGCTGCCATCTTCCTCCGGCTGTGCTCTGTGTGGAGAGTTTCGCTTATTGAGCTTTCCCCGCAGAGTCCTGGAGGAACCGAATAAAATGGTCTCAGGAGTGCTGATGGCATCTGCCTTTCCATCACAGATTCCATCCTGACGGAATTGACATGCTGTTTCCTCAAGCACAGACAACAGTTTGCTATTTATTTTGCTGAATGGCTGGGAGGTGTAAACTAATGGGCTTTTCAATCGATCAATAACCAAAGGAGGGCACGGAAAAAAACTATTAACATTTTTGCTGAGCAATACAACTTCAACACATCTTTGTCTACTTAGATTGGTCGATATAGGATAGCTGCAAGAGACAACGTCCAGGTTCAATACGTTCTTCTACTACATATTTTCTTTAAATAGAGCCATTTTTTTTATTACCAGCAAATGTGCCAAGTAAATAAAAATAAGCATACTCTCATCAGTTCACATTAATTTTGATCGCATTTTTATTCCGATGTCTGGCAGCATCAATTATAAAGTAAACGTTACTAGTTTACTAATGATTACTTCTTTCATTATTTACCTCCACCTACCAATTTATCAACTATTCGCAACAAAACGCTAATTGGTCCAATAAAAGAGTGCTTGTTTGTCCATGAGTAGGCGCACCAAGGAAGAGTCAAATGTACCCAAGGGTCAATCATTGAAGAAAACAAGGATTATTAATGGCCCCTTACAAAGCACATTAATTTGAGACAGAAAAGGTTATCATTTGCCAATGGCACCAAGGTCAACAGTACTCCAGACGAAGCAAATCACCAACCATAAAAAGCCACTAACGCCATACAGGAGAATGAAAATAGCACTTCTTGGTTCAGAACAATTTATTTAAACCATCTTCACAAACTTTCAACGCTTCACTGAAAGATAAAGCAGAGAAATAGTCTCCAGGGAAAAAAATAACATTTGCTGATAAAGAAAGCTCTAATTAATATCTCTTTTTGTAAAATCTCTTATAATATTTGTAGGGGGAAAACGAATATACCTTTCTCTGAAAAGTTAAATGCCCCAAGTGGCAGATAGCAAAATAAATAATCCTAGAGAAAAACTCGGTTATTGAACCTAGAAGAGTTTACAAGTGTCTCAGATAGAGCTTGTACACTGTAGGCAAAATAGGCATATTGACCCTGAAAAACAATTATCACCAAACAAAAATACTTATTTTGTCCAATTGTCCCCAGGAAGAAACTCATTGGAAAACGATAACTCGTTCAATCGCACTCAGATAAATCCAAGAAAATTGTTTGATAATTATACAGCAAAAAGATCAATTCATTCTTGAAAAATGTCATCTGTGATCAAGAAAGATATTAATAAATTCTACCAGGAAAAAGTAATTTAATTATTCCTCTTGGCCTTATTCAGTCAGCACTTACATAATGCAGAGTTTAATCCTACAGGGAGAAAAAAAACCTCAAAGGCGTCGCCTGTGGATACGGCTCGACTCTGCAGGGCTAAAGCAATCTCGGCTCTGAAACCACATGCTTGAACTGAGCAGGACATGACCTCAAACTGCAACTTTCAGGGCAATCAGAGCGCCACCTACAGATATGGAGTTGAATGGCCTGCTGGCCAGCATTTCCTCTCCAAGGCCATTTGCACCCCCAAAACTGAGCCTAGGTGGCTCTTTGGTGCATGAATTTGCTGAAGACACCACCCACTCTGTATACAACCTCCGGGATTGATTGGTCGGTCTCTCTCTCCCTCTCTCTCCCTTTCTTTCTCTCTCTCTCTCTCTCGCTCTCTCTCTCCTCTCCTCCCCCCTACTGCTTCCATATCAGGTTAAGTCTTCAACCCCACACTCAAACTGAGAGGGACTCACGTTCTTGCAATGTCCAGGGCCTAGCCTCCAAAGTCAAGTGCCTCATGATCTCTGCGTTGTTGCTTGCCTTCTACCTGCAGCTCTTTGCATTCAGATGTGTGTTCCAGCCACATTTTCAGATTGCAAGACTCACCCTCTCCCTACTGGGTCAGGCCAGTCTTTTAAAACATGTTTGTGTGAGGAATATGGCCCCTTCTTGCGGATGGCATCCCGGGCAAGGCTTATCTCAGGGACAACTTAGTGGGCCTTCACCTGTATGCTCAGACTGACTGACTTCCACTCAACCACTTTCTCCCTGCATCTTGCAATGTCTTGTGGATATTTTACCCACACACTCAGTCTGATGGTGACTTGACTTCTGCCTCCAACCTTTGGGGGTTGGGTGGGTTATTCGGTGTTTCGCCGGTCAGTGTAGAGACTTGCAGCTTGGTAAGCAGTTCCATGGTTAGCTTTCTGTCTAATGGATGTCCAGTCAGCATAACCATCACTAGTGGCCACTTCCCCTCAAACCCTTTGAAAGAGTATTACGAGACCTAGAAAACTTTGCTTTCACCCTGTAAGCTTCCCTTTTGCTAGCATAGGAGATTTGAAAGACAAATAAATGAATTCATGTTTTTATGCTCAATTTATACAGCTCAGGCATGTTCCCAGCATAGGAAGTACGTTCGGATGAAAGCTGCACTGAAAACGACTATGTTGGGTCATATCTATCAAACAGGAAATAAAGACAATTGCTATGTTCTAATGACTCGAAGGATGCTTCCTTTCTTACAGAACAGAAAATGCTCATGGAAGCAACTTAGAATTGCAGTGGGTGGCCTTCACTGCAGGTTCAGGTACTGTAATTTATTTAATGCTCTTTTAGGGCTATTTATTGACAGGAGCTCAGGAGTTGCTGCTCCCGACACCTAACCTGAGCTCCATATCATAAAATGGCAGAACATGACCTCGAATACCACTGACCAGAAAAGACGGAGAACACGGTTCACAATGCATGTACTTGGAGAGCCTGGAGGAAGCTTCTTGTAGAAGGAGACTGGGACACAGTGATGTTGTCAGTGCTTGAGTTTAGGGAGGGGTTCGTAGAAATGGGATAATCCTTGTTATGAGGATGTCTTTAGGGTTGTATGACAACACAACGCATGCCTTTACCACACATATACCCTTACAACGCAAGGTAAGTATATGGTAAAATAAGTGAAACATATATACATATCATTGTATCCAGTGATATTTCATCACCCAGACAGCCGCACCAGAGTGTAGAACCGTCATGCATATAAACCAGGCACTGCAGTATGGTGATATCGCTTACACCTTCAACTAGGCAATAAGTATCCCTCCACCATTGTGGCTTAAGAACAGTCCTTCTTTCATTGCACTGCCCCAGATTCAGGAGGACTAGACTGCTATCTTTACTACATTGAGGACCGATTTCTGACGCCATGATGATCTCACAACACTTTCCCAGCAAACAATATACGACATGTATACGAACATTTTTACACATTGTTCAGATATAAGCTATGGTTATATACTTAATGTCCATGCTTGTGCATACATTCTATTGAGCAGTATCTTACATGTGATATCATCCATGAACCTCTCCACATTTGGACGTATTATCACTATCGACAACGTGTGTGTAGGAAATACAAGATCTAACAAGCTCATATCATTTCCACACACAGCATATGCCAGTAATAAATACTTTATTAAAATATCATACATAGCAATTACTGAAATATGAAATATGGATTACCATGTCTCTTAACACATCCCATTAATTGCTGGTTCTTATCCTAAGTCCTGTGGTTGCTGGTTGTGCAATCGTGTCAAAGTGCATGTTGCAAAACTAGGGCTCTGTTCTGCAGGTCCAGCAGCAATAACTAGGTATATAAAGTGCCTAGGTGTAAAATCTTGAAACAGATATGTCGCAAAAGGTTCCAACAGGGACCACTGGATATGTATAGACGAGCGATTTAGATCAAATATGCCCGATAAAAGATCATATTACTTTCCAGGCATTTAGCAGCATTGATAAACATGTAAAGTGTCTACGTGTGTGATCCCAATATAAGAATACTGCGGGGGATTATCATAATCCTTTTGATAATCCAGCTCCGATGCAAGATATATAGATATATGTTAAGAAATCATATTGCCAACTCGGATTGCATTCTATCTCACGGTAAGGGTGGCTCTCTAATTGAATATTCCTAAACAAAATATAGGGTCATATCAGTTATATATGCCATAGATAAAATGGTGTACTCATCCAACTATCTAGCAGCAATAACCATCTATATAAAGTGCCAATGTGCAAGATCATAAGGTGCAGATGTCAGCAGGACTTAACAGCCACAACAATTCCTATATGGAAGGATACTACATCCATCTCTCTCGCAACAATAACCCTGTATGTACAGTATCATCTTGCAAGGTCAAGAAGTGCTGATGTTATGCCGCGTTAACCCATAACAACAATTCATATATAGGGGAATGAAAACCGAGGTTTATTAAAACTAGAATGTAATTATATTCTTCTCCACGGATTTTAGTGTAACAGCAACTATGAGGTATGTAAGGTGTCACATGTCTGATCCAGATGAGGTCATGTTGCAGGGGCCTGTAAAAATACCTATTGAAAGACCCAGTGCCATTCATACATCAAATTTCCCCAGTCTGAATGGACAGTCAACATTCCGGGCCCAGATTCTAATCTCACCTATATTTGGCAGTAACGGTAACATATGTGGAGTGGCGTGATGTGGTATCATATATCTACAAATTCAATGAATGCTCGTACCCATTATCCTAACAAGTATTTTCCGCATACAAACACCTTTTATATCATAAATCAATGCCTGCTTAAGGGTCATTACACAAGACAATATTTTTCAAGAATAACTGTAAAGTACCTTAGTGCAAAAATGCTAATACAGCAGTGCCCCTGCATCTCTTAATGTTAGAGGATGCTTAAATTGTGTGCCTAAAACAAGAATACCTTACACATGCTCAGTTTTTAGTTCTCATATTTGTAGGAGAACCTTCTATATCTTGTCATGGATAATCATTTGCCTCTCTCAGATATATGCCAGAGTACGAGAGGGCATATGGTGTGTGGGAACCACTAGATAATTGGTCCTATGAAGGTGAAAAGTGATCAAATAAAGTCCAATGTGAAAGATCATCTCATACCATGTGCAAAATTCCCATGGTGCAAAAAGTGTTAAAACAGGAATGATTGCCATCGTACACTAATCAACCATAATTTGTAAATGCAAGAATATTCCAATCTTCTACATAACCGAGGGATTAATATACATTACAATGAAAAAAGCATTATATACAATTTAGATCAAAGTGCATTGAAAACGCTAGAGTGTACACGGAAAAGTGACCAGCAGAACCACCACTGGTCAACTCGATTCCTCGTCCCATAATGTTTTTGCTGGGCAACCCCACAGTCAAATATGGACATGTAACTCTGCATCTAGGTCATGAACCCCAGGGTCTCTCGGTTCCCATCAAGATGATCATCCTAGATTCACATCCACACAGCCCAAGTTCCCAGTCCCCCTTACGAGGATGCGCTTTGATGTGTTTAATTCCACAATATCTCAAGCAACTGGAGGTCCCTTGATGCACGTCCCAAAAATGTTTACCCATTGGGTAGTTTCTATCTTGGTTCTTTATGGCCCTAAGGTGCTGCAAGATGAGGATTTTGTACTGTATTGATGATGCTCCCAACATATCCCATCTGACAGTCACATTTGAGAACATAGACGACAAAGTTGGTGTTGCATGTGATTCTCTCAGTTATTTGACGAGGTATGCCCTCAAATGTCTTCATGTTTGTACCATGTGTGCATGCCTTACAACGTTCACACTTCTAGAAGCCCAAATTTGTCTTGGTTAGCCAGTTCTGCTTTTCATCATTAATGAACATGCTTCTGGTCAATATATCTCCCAGCGATTTGGCCTTCCAAAAGGTGATCTGGGGGCGTTGATCTATTTTAGTTTTTATATGCTCATCATGCTTAAGGACATGCCAGTTCCGCGTAAATGATCTTGTAAGGTGATGCTCATTATTAAATTCCAGAAAAATACGAATCTGGAAACCGGTGTCTCCTGTAGTGGCGGATTTATGGACTCTGCTCCATCTGATGCCGAACAACAGTTCCTCTCTGTTTTTAGATGACACCCTCTGATATGCCTCATTCAGAATTTTATGGGGTTAACCTCTTTCTAAGAATCTCTCCACCATAGCCTTGCTTCTATTTGAAAATGCTTGTCTGAAGAGCAAATACTACGAGCTTTTAGTAGCTGGCTAGAGGGGATGCCCCACTTCAGTGCTTTGGGATGCCCACTGTTGCCATGCAGGATCGAATCGCAAGTATTTTGTTTCCGAAAGATACGTGTATTGCTGGTATCACCCTTTATATCTAGACGCATATCCAGAAATTCGATACTGGTCTTGCTCCACTTAGCTGTTAACTGAATGTTGAACATGTTACCATTCAGCTTCTCGATGTATTCTTGCAGTTGAGTTTCTTATCCATCCCATATTATAAACAAGTCATCAATAAAATGCACCCAAAGTGCAACTTTGTTCATGTAGTGAGCATATGTCCCCGACCATGCCACCTCCTTCTTCTCCCACCATCCCATGTATAGATTTACATATGTGGGTGCGAAGGGGGCACCCATGGAAGTCACTAGTCTTTGAAGATAGACCTTGCTATCAAATAGAAAGACAGTGTGAGTGAGGCAGTACCTCAGCGTTGTGATGATCATTTTGGTGTGCTGTGCATAGTTCAGTGGGAGGACTCTCAGAAGTATTTGCAGGCCTGTATTCCATAGTTGTTTTTTATGGACGTATAGAGTGAGGTGACATCAATAGTAGCCATGATATAGGTGTTGCGCCATGGGATATTGTTAATTGTGCCCAGAAAATCATTTGAATCCTGGATATAGGAGGACAGGCTGGTAACATATTCACACAGACATAGGTCTAAAAATCTGGATGTATTTTCCAGAGGAGAGCCAACCATACTTGCAATGGGTCTTCCTGGAGGATTCTGTTTATCCTTGTGTATTTTTAGTAAAAAGTATATGACAGGGTTCCTTGGATGATCAATCTTCAGATATGCGTATTCTTCAAATTGTACGAGCCCAAGATCCAACCGAATTATATACACACACACATATATATTTTATGTTAGCAATTGTAAATTACTTTCTTTGGGGGGCAAGACCCCCCAACAACCTCATTTATAAAATTCTTTTTAATTTACATTTTTTATTGGGAGGAAAAATCCCCCCTTTTTAAAATTATTTTTATCCCCCCTGTTTAACTTTAATAACCTACACCTGTACCCATACCTAAACTCTAAAAATACCCTTAACAGCCTATACCTCGACTCCCCCTAACCATAAAGAAAAACCCTTACCACCCAATACTCTTACTCATCCCTAAACCGTAAAAATACCCTTATCATCCCATACCCCTAGCCACCCCTAAACCCTAAAAATATCCCTTACCACCCTATACCTCTGCCCAGTGATTAATTTGTAAAAAAAAAAAAAGTGACAGGGCCCTCGTCAGGAGGCCACTGCAGCTTGCACCACCCATTTCCCCTGCCAGCACCTCCAATGACAGAACCAACACAACTACTGATCAGCACACTGTTCAAGTGCAACAATTCAGACTAGGCCCCCAAAGCTACAAGAGTGACTGAAGCAGCAGGTATTAGTAATTTATTAATGTATATTGAACAAATAAACAACCTTTGGTGTGTTAATCTGCAATTTTGACAAACAGTGCCACCATGGGGCAGACAGTCATAAGTGCTGGTGTTGACAATTTAGTGCTGGTGCTGAGCACCGGAAACCACCGGCTCGAAATAAGCCCTGCCTTTGCCCACCCCTAAATCCTAAAAAATACTCTTACCACCTATCACCTACTCACATCTAAACCCTAAAAACACCCTTTCTTCTGTATACTCCTAATATATATATATATATATATATACATATATACACACACACATACCTTAAATACACTTATCTTGCGTTGCATGCGTGGTAAAGGTATATGCGTGGTAAAGGCTTTGCTTTGTACAAGGCAATGCATGGTAATGCCCGCGATATAAAGGTCGTTTCCCTTTCTGTAGCTGGAGATAATGTTAGTAACGGTGTCTGAAAGTAAATAAATCACTATATCCCTTGCCTTAGTGGGAAGATAGTGCTCAAATGAGATCACTATAATCCACACCTGTAAATAAACTCAAGAAGTCCTAGAGCAGACAACTCTATATACTCACCTGCATAACAGCTCTGTAAGAGTAGCCAACTCAGTTCATCATCTGTTTGAGTTAGATATAAAACCTGGAGCTGACAAGAACATGTTTCACCTGTACGAGAATGCTATAAAATCTACAGCATACAATAAACACCAAACTGTACCTGTGAAGGAGCTCTGCAAAGACAACTACATCCATAATATGTGCAAGAAACCTACAACACTAGCAGAAGACAACGCTTGCCATCAACAGTATCAAAGTGCTGTAAAGCCTAAAGTAACCATCTCCAATCCTCACCTCTATAAGAGCTCAGCACACTCTGGAGAAAAGAACTCCATCAGGTACATGGGCAAGAAATCCACAAAGTCTAAAGTAGATAGCATCGCCATTACCTGTACATTTACCCTCACTAAAATACAACTCCAAGTCTGTTCAGAAAGATCCTACAGAGCAATCCATCACTTTTATGATAATGCTATAAATCCCAGAGTAAGCTACAACTCTGTTGATGTCCTGTGTGAGTACTCTGAAAAATTTTAAGCAGAGAACTCCATCCATTACCTGTGTTAGAATACAATAAACTCCAGACTAAACAACAACTCCATCCATCACCTGTAAGAAAAGTCTATAAAGTTTAGAGTGAAAAACTATTCCACTCCTCTTCTGTAGGAGTACCCCACACTAAGACTAAATAAACAACTAGAATCATCACCAGTTAGGGGAAAGGACAATGCATCTAATGGTGTAATCATTGAAGCCTTATAGAATACATCATTTTGCTAGATGACTGCCACATGAGAGTATCTTAGGTTTAAGAGGGGGATACCGAATCTTCCAGGCACATTGAAACGGTTAGACACTCTCCTTAATACTGAAATACTTGTTTCAGTGCAATTGCAATGTGTTCCTATGGTATGCAAGTTTTTAGATGGCAGAAGTAGACCAAAATACCTTCAGAACAGGAAGTTGCGATCGAGCAATCAATTGTTTTTATGTCCCCGGCATATCCGCACTGCTAAACATGGGGGCCGAGCCTTTTCTTACCTTGGCCCGTACCACTGGAACAAACTTCCTCCGTTCATCCGTGCATGCACAAGTCTATCTGGCTTTAAAAAATGTCTTAAAACCTGGTTGTTCTAATGCTGCTTCTACTTCATCTGCCTGCCGATTGCACGCTGAGATGTCCCTACGGGGAAGAGTTGTGCACTATATCAAGATCCTCACTATATCAAGATCCAAATAACATAACATAACAAGCAGACGGCAAAGTATATAAGAAATAATTAATCCTCCCTCTTAACCTATAGGTTTCTCACCCAGGACTGGTCCTGATTCAAAGGGTAATAAAGAACTTCAGATGTCTAGGACTGAGCATGTGTTAGGCCAAAATAACTAGATGAGGAAGGAAGTGAAGTAAACCTATTAAAACAATCACACCCTTTGAAAATTGCCACCCTGGGTGAATAAGGGTTAGAGGGAAACGCAATAGCAGATAAGGTACAAGAAAAATTGTAAGACCTGCTTACCAGCTCGTCTAGGTTTCGGAGATCGCATATGGTGATCCTTTGTCGCCGGACTGGGTAGACTGGAGATTGGGGGCCTTGGTCATATTCCACCAGATGGCTGCTGTTATCGAGATGACCATAACTCAGCTGGTCCATCAGCTGGTCCCTCAGCTCCTCTTCGATCTCCTCTTCCATCTGGATGAGCATCGGAGCAAGCATGCCAAACCTAGCACCCCTTCGCGCCACCTCCAGCAGGCATAGCACAAAGTTCTTCTCATTCTTCTTGAGAACCAGGTCATTGGTCTCGAACATCAGAACATCCTGAATGCCAAGATCCTGCCGGCACCACTGGATGAAGTTGGACACATTATCTCTAGCGACAAAGGAACCCGGCACTACATTCCGAGACTGGAAGATGACATCGGCCCTTGGCAGCCTCATGCGGCCCGCCGCCTCGGGGCAGCGCTGTTGGAATTCCAGGGCGATCCGGTTGACATTGTTGGCGTGCTGGCAGAGGGCACAGCCAGACTCCAGTGCCTCCAGGAAGTTCTCCACCTGAATGTCAAGGTCGTAGAGGGTGTTCAGCCATTCCGCCAGGTCCTCCTTCATAGCTTCCAGGTACTCTTCGCT
The DNA here is from genome assembly GCA_963921515.1 of Calotriton arnoldi. NCBI lineage: Eukaryota > Metazoa > Chordata > Amphibia > Caudata > Salamandridae > Calotriton > Calotriton arnoldi. Next base: position 34,894 of record CAWUFW010024675.1, on the reverse strand, counting down.
GGAGCGGAAGGGCCGGATGCTCTTGGAAGCGGCGGACTGGATGTTGCTTTGGTCGGCCATCTTAAATCAATGCTTCACTTCTCAATCACTAGAAAGCAAGCAAGATCTTAGTTGTCAATCAAGTATACCACTGATAACTGATACAAGACTGATCATCAACGCAGTACTACAGACAGCACTAGTAAACTATTTGTCAGCAAAGTAAATGGCAGAACTCAGAGGCACGAGAGAGTTTATTTCCAGGCCCCTTCATTTGTTGGGTGGGACCACATTTCGGATAATCCGTGGTCTCGCTATTAATGGTCAGTCTCCAAGGATTGGGGGACGCTCATAAAAAGATTACTAGTTGAGAAGGGTGAGGAAGAGAACTGCGATGCGAACAGCTGTCTGCTGAGACCACGCAGCAGCTCCCTGCCGTTTTTAAGGGTCAGCCAAACAATATATTTCCCCTGTTGCACATCTAATTTTTTTACCTCCATTTACGAGCCCTCGTTGCATATAAAATGCTCCTTCCTGAGTGCCAGAGGTCGCTGATTTGCAGTAGACAATCTGCACTCTCAATCGATGCCTCGGACAGTCCCAGGGTGGGTGGGTCCTTCTGGCACCAGTGCAGAACAGGAAGTGAAGGAAACACTAGGAAGCAGGGGAGGGAGGGGAGGATGCAGCCTGCGCTCCTTCAAACTTCCCACTTTCCCTTTCACAGGCCCTGGGATACCAGGCCGTGGTCACGTGCGGGCTCCGTGATAGTGAAGAGTGGGTAAGAGAGAGCGAGATAGAACTCAGCGGGAGAGGGGGAGAGAGAAGGAAAGAGACAGAAAAAACAGCATGAGGGAAGGAGAGTAAGGGGGTGAGAACGGGAGAGAGAAAGGGAGAGAGAAAGCCAGAGAGAGGGACAAAGATACAGGGAAGAAGAGAGAAAGAAGGAAAAGCAAATAAAGAGAGAGGCAGGAGGGGAAGAAAAGAGACAGGTCGAAAGAAAATGTGTGAGACAAACGTGGAAGAGAAAGATCAAGGGACAAAAGTAGCGAGTGAGAGGGACAGCGTCAGAAGAGACAGAGAAATATAAAGCAAAAGGGGCGGAGAGAGTAAGAGAGAAAAGAAAAGAAAAACTGAGCAAGAGAAAAGAAAAGAGGAGTACGGGCGAGGAAGAAAGAGACAACAATCAGGGGTAGCAGGAGAGAAATAGGGCGACGAAGGGAGAGCAAGCCGAAGGAAAGCGATAGAGAGGAGGTGGAAGTAAAAAGACCGAGAAAGTAAAAGAAAACGGCTAATCTTTCCTTAATTTTATTAATTTAGATCAAGTTGACAACTTGGCCAATGCCACCAGAGCGGTTCCCAAGGTTACGTTCTGCATAAAATGTGGTGTGAGTCCGGATGTTCTTGTTATTTGTTCCTAATGTTTTGTTTTCAACTTTTTTACTCTATGTTTTAGAATTTTATATAAACCAAAATAATCTATTAAAGTTAACTGAATTCACAAAGAGAGAGGAGAGAGGGTGGATAAAGAAGACGACGGAGAGAAAGAAGAGGTGAGAGGGCAAGAGAGGAGAAGCGGAGTGAGAGAAAGGAGGGAGAAAAGATCAGAGGGAAGAGAGGGCAAGTAAGAGAGATGGAGGAAGTGATCATGTGAAGAGGAGTGGGTTTGTCGCTGTGTGTGTGTGTGTGTGTCTGTCTGTCTTTATGTTTGACTTTGTGCGTGCGAGTATGTGCATGGAAGTTTTGTACATGCCTGTATGTACGCTGGGGGTGTGTGTATGAGTGATTGCCTTTGTGTGTTTGTGCGTGGAGCAATGGGTGTGTGTTTGTGTAAGTGTGTGTGTGTATTAGTGGAAGCCTCTGTGTGGAGTAATCCTTGGGTGAATTCGTTCGTATTTGCGGAGATCGACACCCACATTAATGGGGGTGGCAAGGGGTGTAGATTGGGGACCCTGCCCCCAGCAGTCTCTGAATTGTTTGCAGGGGCAATGCATCCCTCATGCCCGGGCCGGTCCATTGATTTATCGTGGCGGGGGTGCGTGCGTGCGCGCGCGGGGGGGAGGGGGGTGAATGCAAACACCATGAATTGAACTGTTGTGGATGAGCGAGAGGGCAGGGGATAAAGAGACACTGTTTAAGCGGGAGGGGGTCCCTCCTGCTGAAGGGAGTGCGAAAACACGATCATTGGAGGGGGCATAAGGGGTGAACGGCCCCCCTCGCTCCCTTACTTGAGTTATCTTGCTGGGAGGGCTTCTCATTTCTGACGGAGGCGGAAGTTAAGTGACCCCCTTCGCACGCTAATGTGACGGTGGTGGTTTGTGGTGAGGTGAAAAGTATATTATGTGTCCTTTCCTTCTGACCAGCCTCACCCCCTCCACCCACGCGTTCAAAGGTTCTGAAACAACACGCCCTTCTTAAAGTGTCATTTATTTTTTTTCTTTAAAAAAACAACAGTCCGTGCACTTCGACCTTCAACACAAGTTACCCAGAACCACCCGAGCGCATCCAGCTCACATTCCTGCTACAAGCGGGACTGGCGCCCTGCCCTGGCGCGCCCCTGGCCTGTGTGAGTACCTCACGGTCCCTCCATGCCCTCCGGTCTCACTCACCTGTATGTGTGGGGGCGGGGGGCGCGAGAGCACATATTCGCCCCCTTCTTCTTCCCTTTTTTGCCTCTATACCACTCCCCTTTCTACTCTTTCAGTTTCTTTCTCGTTGTATGGCATTCACTCTCACTCTGTTTTGCACTCTACATTTCCCACGCTCTGTTTTTTTAGGTCTCGCCTGGCGTTGCAGTGCGCATGCGCTGCTCGCTCTGCAAGGGCTTTTGGAATCGATACGGTTTGAGAAGGGTGCTTTAAGCCACGCCCTTCTTTTCAATTGGTTTGCGTCAGCGTTTATGTTAAACGCTGGCGCGTGATTGGCAATTGGGCTTTTTGGTTCCCGCCTTGTCCTATTTTAGGACGGCCCATTTCGACAGGCCGACCCCATCTTTGTTCCTGTGACGTGATGCGCACTGCAACGCATGCGCGCTGCAACGCCAGTGACGTACGTTAGTTACCGACCAGGCCAGAACCCCAGAAACATATTCAGCAGTACAAGCAACAACCGGCAGGGCTTGCTATCACTCGATAATGGATTAGTCCGCTATCCAAGCAGCCACCACATGGATCCCGTGAGTCATTTTCACCACCAAGGCTCAGCCCTGCTCCAAACTGACACATGCAGCTAAGCTGCCTCTCCCCATTGTCATCGTCGGCTCCCGTTTACTGCCCCGATCGTACACTGTAACTGACTCGCCAGGGCGACCCAAGTTGCCAAGAGGAAGAACGCACCTCGGAAAACGGCTCTGAACATATTTACATACTGCAGAGGCATGTGCCGACTCGACAGCCAACGAGCTCTTCTGAATTTTATGTCATCTAGGTAAAAAGTAAAATATCAGTAACGGGCATCAGGCTGAGGTCACGCACGTGGTTTATGTAAGTAGTGGACAGATGATTTTAACTCCGTCTTCCCATTTTTAAAAAATCATTTGTTTTCATTTCGTTGGCTGCTATATAGCATTATGTGTTATGGTTGTGATGCCACTACTATGCATCACTGTATTTAAAAGTTTGAGTGATAAGTGTCGTGCGTCTGACCTCCATCATGGGCATAAACACAATCCATATAAGAGGGGTAATGCGGGGACTATCTGTAGTTATGTGTGGTAGTTCTACCACATTTTCTCACATATTCATGCTGTTATTTAAGAAGTAATACAATTGCATTTCATACTGCATCCTGCCATTGACAATTTAATGCTGCTTTTGTTCCACTTCATGAAGCCGTGGGCACGGTCTTACTATGGTGCAATCCCAGTTCTGTGAATTATATTAAATCAGTTCCATGCTCATGTGTATTTTATGCACACCATCATTCAAGCCTACACATGATTTAAGAATGACAAGCCTTCTTCCTATTTCATAAAAAACATTTTGAGAAAACAGTCAATCGATCAGCTCTGTCATTGCCATTTTTCATTCTCACTAGGGACCTGTAGGCACAGCTTGCTGTACTGCACCTGCCACATCTCATTTATATTAGACCTTCTATAAATTTCCCTTCATCAGCTCCATATAGAGTACAACCTAATCTGAAATTAATATAATCATTATTTTGTCACATTTCAAAGCTACTAATTGTATATATGAACATAGCTATTTGAATGTACTAGTGGTACTGTCTTGCATGCAATGCATTATGGGTAGAGTGGATTTACCATATCTTCAAAGTTTATAATGCTCATTAGGGACCTCTAGGCGCAGCTTGTGGTACTGCACCTAGACAAGCAGTGCTGGTGCCTTACTCACTAAGGACCTCTATGCGCAGCTTGCTGTACTGCACCTACCACATCTCATTTATATTAGACCGTCTATAAATTTCCCTTCATCAGCTCCACATACAGTACAACGTAATCTGGAATTAATATAATAATTATTTTGGCACATTTCAAAGCTACTAATTGTATTTGTACTTTGTACTTCTAGTCGTTGCTTATCAGAAGCAAGGCTGGCAGTAACTGCGCCTCTTTTACTGCCAGCCTTGCTGTTCATAAGCAAGAACTATAAGCACAAAGTTCGTGTTTAGGCACTGCTTGCCTGTTTTCAAAACACATAAATAAAAGACATTGTCATTTACAATGGCAATAGCTAAAATTCTCGAAAGGCGAGACCAATTGCATTGCAAATGCTTGTCTCTCTTGGCTTCCCTCGGCCACTCTGTCTCGCCCTACAAAAGGCTCTCTAAATATCACTGTCTAGCTGCCTCTGTCTGAGCGTGCCATTGTGCTCTGGTTAGCACTGTGTGTTTTTATTTTCTCACTGCTGGCCTCTTTCCCTAAAATTCACCCCTCTCCATAGTGACTTCCTCTAGACCCGTATACCTGATGGACATCATTTTGAGGTCGCTGCTGCGACCCGCGTCATGCCCCTTGTGACACCCGGCACTGCCTTTGAGACCCCAAGCGTCAGCAGCAGCAGGAAAAGAAGCAGCTCGTCCTTATGGACGTCGGTGGTGGCTTCACTCACCTCATTTTATGTAAATGTTTTCTTATACTTATAGTGAATAATATTACATTATTTGCTATTCGTTTAATAAAAATGGAGTACAAATAGCTGGAAAAGGACTTTCTCTGGCAGCAGAGGTAAGTTAAAAAAATGCTTTTAAATGTATGTATGTTGTGTGTGTGCAGTTTTGAGTGTGTTTATGTAAGAGAATGCGTGTATGTGTGTGCATGTGTAGGCAGAGTATGTGTGAGTGTGTGTGTATATATAAGCATATGTATGTGTGAGTGAAAGTGAAGGTCAAGGGGCATGTGAAGTCATTTCTGCTACCCCAGGCATTTTGGTGAATTGACGTCCAGGGTATACCTGTATTGTGTGTGTGTGTGTGTGTGTCTGTCCCACTATGTTTGTCTACTGTGTGTCTTTCTTTCCTTTTGTTTGTCCATCTTTCTTTTTGTACATCTACCTCTCTAGTGACTGATTACTCACCAGTCTGTTTGTCCTCCCAGCAACCAATCCATCCACACATTCATCAGACTGTCTGTCCGGCCATCTGTCCACCTGCACATAATCATCCCACTCTGACTCCTTAGTTCTCCCTTATGTTTCTTAAGCAATCTCCCTACTCTCTCCCTCTATAATATATAAACATTGGCAGCGATAGCACCTGTGTAGTTATAGTTGAGGTTGAAAACATATTTTTTGTTATCTAAATAACTTTGGCGCAGTTTGATAGAAAGAGTCACCGAAAAAAACAAAGGTTAAAGTAACATCATAGGCGAAAATTTCAGTGACAATGTAATTGACCAGTTACAGTTACCTCTAGTAACTATAAGTCGCACCGTAAAGTAACTATAACTCGCGCCCCAGCTCACTTACCTATAACGTTACTTTAACCTTTGTTTTTTTGGTGAATTTCTAACCTTTTTAAATTAATGTAAACAAAGATATAATTAGAGTTTTAGGGGCACCACAATCGTTAAAATATTGTATATTAGAACATTGGAATGTTGGGAGCTCCATTGAAGACAATGGAGTTGCTCTGGGCTTATAATGGCTGGTATAAGCCCAGCACTCCAACATTCCAATGTTTGTCTTTTTGTTTCTCCATTTTTAATTTAGAACATTCTACCCTTAGTGGGTGGAATGTTCTAATAGCCTTATAGCCCTTCTGCCTCAGGCTATACCGGTTGTTAAAGGCCCTCTCCCTTGTTATAGGCCCTCGCCTGCGGCTCGGGCCTATAACTCGGGATCAGGGCCTTTAACAGCAAGTATAGCCCTCGGCAGCGGGCTATAAGGCTATATTAAAAATTCCCTAGGGCATTATGAGGTTCTCCTTAGGAGCAGTGAAAAATAAATAAGCAGCTCCTACTGGGGTCCCTGGGGCCTTTAGGAGGCTAGGGGAGGGGTCTACGCACCTGCTTCCCTTTGATAAAAACAGTGGGCTCCAAGGCATGGGGTCTCTGGGGCTGAAATCGGCTCAGTGAGCCCCACGCATGCCATCTCTCCAAATAATTAATTAAATATTGACCCCGGGCCCTGGCCCACCCTGGGGGTCAATCAATTTTGAAATGGTGGCCGCCATTTTGTTTTTTTCAGCAATCCAGCAGGAGTATCATGGAATTGTGGGAAAAAACAGTAATTTCATTATATGGTACCCATATTATGTCAAAAGAAGGCTACAGACCATCCAAACTGTGGCTGCCCGCCTCCTTTTCAAAATCCCAAGGCACCTGTTCACAAGGAGGGCCTTGACGGACCTTCATTGGCTTGCTTTAGGGCAGTGGGTGCGGTTCAAGGCTCTTTTCATCACACACAGAGCCCTCCACAGCAATGAAACCCAAATTCTATGTGTTCTTATCAAACTTTATAATCCCGGAAGGTCTCTAACCTCCACCACTTCTCTCCTCGCAACAACACCAAGAATCCACAGATCCAGATGGGGTGGTCACTCATTTAAGTACCTGAATTCTCTGCCACTCGAACTGCGTCAAATAAAATCTTAATCCACCTTCAGGAAGGCTCTCAAGACATGACTGTCTAATATTTATCTCTCATCAGCCCTGAGGAAGGTCGGTTATAATGGTCTGGTTTGGATTAGCGCTGGGAAGCCTTCGATTAGAATACATTAGATGTTTGCCCCTGTAGGTGGAGGGGTCCCTCTTGTACCCCAAGATATACTTATAATCTCAGGACAGGGGACTAAGTCCCCGAGTCCTGTCATGGCTGCCGCAACATTTTTCTTCAGGTTGCGGCTAGCCAGTTGGAGCACTCACTTCAACAAGAGCCTCACTCCCATGGGAGTGACATGGCCAAGGGAAAAATGCCCCCCTCTGCAAATTAGAATGCTCTATTTTTTTAAGTTTAGCCTGCAGGACTTTAGCAAGAGTCCCTCAAACCTAACCATCCAGATATACAAATATATTTAAACGTTATTTTCTCTAAAACTACTGAACGATTTACACCAAATCACAAAAAGCACGCTTTTTGGACCAAGATCTGGCTTCCTGCCAAATTTGGTGTAATTCAGTTCAGCAGTTTTGGCTGCAGCCCTTTTGAATAAAGTATATGGAAAATGCATGGGTATTTTGCGTTTTGAGGCCCTCGCTTGACGCATCACCGCAAAACTTTCCACGAAGAATCTAGGCAAAAAGATCATTTTTTAGAAAGTTTTGTGAAGATTCATCAAACAGTGCCAAAGTTATTAGCAAACCTAAAAAGACATTGCCTATGGAAACGCAGACCTAACTGTAACTATACACATACATGTACATATAGCATATTCGCAGATGTGCATTGAGCATATTGTTGAGCGTAGGGAGGAGCAATAACCTCACAAGAGGCAAACCCTTGAGTTGATCATGCTGCCTCTCCCCTCCTTGAACAATACTCAAGTACATTAGTTATGGAAACCGGTACTTAGGCGGAATCACTGCACAATCTCATTACATCGGCCTATAGAGATTGTTTTAGCTCCATATCCATGATAAACCAGAAGATCCAACATATGGAACTCTATCATGGTCAATATGAGATTTGACCTTTGCACTGTAATAATACCCGTGGTTGTGTTTATTACTATACTTGCTCCAAATAACATGTTTTTCTGGGCCACACTTATTTTCACGGACATGGCTTAAGCCATACCAACCCTTAAGTGTTCATCCCTACCCAAATGCCCTTCCTCCTTTATGTGCCCTATCACTTTCCATTGTCTCTTCCCTTTCCTTGTTTGTTTATTTCTCTTTATTCCTCCGCACCCGTCTGTGTGAAAATATCAGTCTCTCCCAATGTGTCTGCCCCTACTTCTCAATACTTCTCTTCCTCGGTCTATTTCCACTTGCACATTCTTAACCTGTCTGTCTCTCTCTCTTTCTCTTTCTCTCTCTCTCTCCACCCGCCTCTCCCATCCCTGTGTGCACCCCTGAGGCAAAATCAGCTTTCCCATATAGTTTGGGAATAAAAAAACATGTTTTCTTTGTTCAATGTCTGTTTTCATTCCTTTTTTAATAGTTTTTGCGAGGATCCTCGCTGGGAAAGGGAGGGTGGTCATCTGGATGAGAAGGCGGACTTCAAAGAAGTTGTTGTTTAACTATTCAAAGATGCTCCTGGCTAGTACTGTTCTTGAAGATCCTTCAATGTTTCATCTTACTTGACTACACAAGAAGACAAGTACCTACAGTGAAACTCAGAATCTACGCAAAACAACAGCAGTATTTCCATAGACTCTAAAGCAGTTTATCTGCAGATGAACGGGACCACTTAGGATCAGGAATATAATTAGGGCTCCTGGTTTTATGGTTTTTATATTTTTTTTTATATTTCTTTTTGTTTTTCTGCACATATATTTTTCCTACCTTATTAGTGTTTGTAAATTTTGGGGGCAGTGAAAAACTGAGTTTGGTAATTTAACTCACATTCTTTAACTCATAAATGTACACTCACACTTCAATGTTTAGAGGGCTTGAATGAGCTATGTAGCCATACTCAACAAACAATACGCTCTCCTGCACGTGTCAGCGTCCTAATTCTATGTACACCAGCCGCTATTTAAGCTTCTTTAGGGAATTTCATCTATTTTTATCTCCATGTGCTGTCACTTCGTGCAACCATTAGCTAGGCAGTCATGATTCTCATGGAGAGACATTCAAAACATCTTTCTCTAAACCTCTTTTTTATAATGTACACAGTGAAACCAATTGCTCTACGCTGAATTTATGTGTAAACATCAATATAAAGAGACAACTGGGAGCTTACAGCCTTCGGGTTTTGTGGTATTTTCTTTCTATGGTTATCAATATTTCTTTATTCTCAGCTTACTGGTATTTAGCCATTTGTATTTTTTGATGGGTGGAAACATGAAATTATAACTGGTATATTACCAGATTTATTCAAATGATAAATGTATACTTAGACTTTAAGAACATTAGCATTGCAGTACTAGTATATTTGCAGCAAGCACTTTAAGCTTCTTTAAGAAATCCTACCAAAAGTTTACTCTTTATTCTGTTGATTTAAATTATTTATTCTGTTGATTTAAACAGCTACTGGGCTGGCAAGCATGACTGACAGCATGGAGGGGCTCTAAAAAACAGATCCAATTTCAGGTTTTTTCCATTTTTAAAAATCATAGGACAGGGAAACAGACTGTTTTTTGTCTGTATTGGGTAAATGGAAAACCAGGTGACTAAATCATAAAAGGACCAGATCGAGAAGCGTCTTTATTAATTCCTCATAAATTCGCCTTAGTCTTGCTTCGTCCTTATGTTTGAACAAGTATTTTGTAGACACAATCCCCAAATTAGCATTACATCTTCCAACCCTGGCCAAGAATGTTTGTTGAGGTACCTGAATATCTCAAAGCCTCGGGCTTCTAACAAGCAGTACTTGACCCAATGCACACAGCTGATCACGTTAGATTTATACCTCAAGCACAGTATCAAAACATTTGCACTAAAAGTGCATTCTTTAAATAACTGACTAACCTATCCACCACTTTAATTACTTTCATATTTCACTATACTAATTCAACACTAATCCTTTATGGGTCCTGGAGTAGCGTGCTACTCGCCGAAAAAGCGCTTCGACGCCTCGTCAGGGGTAGTAAGCGCTATATAAATGCAATTACAATACAATACAATGCTTAGACGTAAGTGAAATTAAGACAAAGTAATCGTACCTGACCCATCGAATTGGTGTGCTACAGAGCATTGTAATGCGCCGCTGAATGTTGCTCATGGTAGTTGAAGTAGGTTCCTGAAGACCGGACCTCACATTTGGATTTGCCAGACAGTAACATGCCTAATAAATAAATAGAGGACACATAACCATTAATTGTGTAATATGGTCCAATATTGCCATTGAGCAGTTCTGATGACATTATAAAGCACGAGGCTGAACACGGAGTGGTTTGTACAAGTCACTGGTGCACAGAGATGGTAATATAGGCCCATAACATACATGGTTCCCATAACAATTTTTTTATGACATTTTTATTTTGGGGCGTCCAGCTGGCAGCTAACAATGGCAGTGGTGTAACGAAACTTCAGGGCCCCACCTGCAAAGTACATGCAGGCCCACGCTCCGTATCCAGTCCGACAGTGGGGTCCGGCATGGCCGGGAGGTGGGGTCGTGCAGGGGGGGGCCACGCATGGTGCAAATAGAAAAAATAAAATAAAAGATAAACTTACCTTACAGCCGGCCAGGTCCCGTGTCTCTGCTCCTGCTCTCTTCATGCACATCGAGGAATAGGAAGCAGGTCCCACTGACCAATCACAACGCTGCAATGCAGTGTTGTGATTGGTAAGCGGCTCCCTTGACCAATCACAACACTGCAATGCAGCATTGTGATTGGTTTTGAGCATCCTGGTTCGACGCTCAACCAGGGAATGGGGGCCTGGGCATGTTCTCCATGCAGGCTGTAATGCAGCCTGCATGGAGAATGGGGAAAGTGCGCATGTCTGATTTGGGCGGCCCAAGAGGGCCGACCAAACAGTCACTGAGTACTTAGGAGTGGGTAGACCCCTTCTCCCCTGCTCCAAGAGCAGAGCAGCCCCGCCCACCCACCCGCAAAGCAGCAGGAAGCAGCATAAAATGATAATAACGCAAAGTTATTATCATTTTATGTTTCTACTTCGCACTGCTTAAAAGCACATAGCGGAGGAGCCGCCACTGCAGTCGGAAGCTCTCAGGCCAAGGGCCTGCCGGTGCCAGAGGGGGTCCCCGGAGCGAAGGGGGCCCCCTGCACCGCAGGGGTTGCGGGGCTTTGTTACACCACTGAACAACGGGAACTGAATGGAATTAGATTGATTGTGCTTTTTTTACCTTTCTTGAATAAACTGTTAATAAAATAATAGGCAATGGTGAGGGTCAGTGGATTTTTATAGCATTTTCTAACATTTCTATCTATGGTTATTATCATTTCTTTTTTCTCAGCTTACTGCTATTTATGGGTATGTAGTTTTGGTAGTGGCCAGATTAATCATTTGATAAATGTACACTCAGATTTTGAAAACATTAGCACTTTAGTACTTAGACATTTGCAGATTTAAAAGTTTCATTTAGAAATCATCAAATTTATTTAGTCTTTTTAACTTGCGCCCTGCCATGCACGGCTTACAACTTCACATATTACATCACTCATGACCTGTTCTATGATATAATTTATGACATCACTGATGACATCATCCAAGCTTCTTTTATCCACATTGCTCTATAAACTGGTATAGCATTAGCACTATGAAATTTAATGTAAAATAGGTCAGAATAACTAATACAACGCATCGTGAGGCGGAAATGTTTTGCCTACTGGTTCCCTTTCGGGTTTATTGAGCATTTCCATAGGGTGTAATTTTGCATAAAATAATGGCGAGAATGGGAGCGATATGTCGGAAATATTATTGGGCGCGTGGGGAACCCACATTTTAAAATATTTTGTTTATGTGTAGTTACTTAATGGTGAAAGATCAAAAGCTCTGTGCCCCGCAGTGCAACACAGGGAGGGCGAACGGTGGGGGTCCTGCTGTCCGGAGAAGGAGGGAGGCCCCGAGTACCACAGGACCTGCTCCTAAGTGAGTGCTGCCTTGTAAACAGACTCGTGGATGCAATATCAGCAGGGTGTGTGTGTGACATGGAAGATGGGGCTAGTGGAGAGATGGGGGGGTGATAATGAGGGTGGCCTTCTGCAAGAGGTTACTGGTGAAGAGAAAGGGGGACGCCAGAGTGAAGCTGACACTTGTAAAGGAATGTGTTGCCTTTTAGTTTCCTTTTCAGTAGGACATTTTGTTTGCTTGTCACTATCTTGTTTGGCAACAGAAACACTGCTCATCCCGAGCAGCTGTGTGTGGGGGGGGGGGCTTGTGATAGGCGGACTTGAACATTAAGGGGTGCGTGTGACAAACACTGCATGTGCAGGACTTTAGACAGTGCGGTCTGTGTCAAACACAGTGTAGAAACTTGGGGCAGTCTTACTCTTATACATGGACAGGGTGCCAAGGCATGTCAGAGAAATCGTACCAGCCTCCTTCCCTCTGACCTGCCCTGCCCCCACTATTAATCTCTGCAGCACCCCAGTTGTGAGCTGCAGGGGCACAGACTGGTGTAAGCCACACCTTCCCCAAGAGAGGTCTTGCAGAGAGGTGGTTTTGGACCAAAAATTTGTAAACAGGGCAAAATACATTACGTGTCCTTGTTTGCCAACCTTCCTGGCTTTTTTTCCGATTTTTTAGCTGTTTACTTTAAAATGGTGCAATTTATTTATTTTACCCACCCCAAATTAAATCATTTCAGTTGCAAATTACGTTTACTTTCCCGTTTTAGAGTTTGCAGCTGTCAAACATGTCTTGGAGGGAAGGAAAGCTAGAGAGGGCCCTTGTCCCTTGCAGTAAACTGAATGGTGGTTGGCACATTGAGGCAGCCACAACCTTGTAGTGCAGCAGAGAAGACACATTTTTGGATGCAGTGGAAAAGAACACAAACTAAAAATGTTAGCAGAAAGGGGCATGCGCTAACATGTAAAGCTGCATGTGTTGCTGCTACCTCATAGGTGTTGGGTTCCACAGCTTCCACGATGTAGAGGTACTTAACCCCGTCTCCCCTGGTCGGCTTCTTTGAAACCTTTATCTCTGCAAAGGGAGTTTTACACTGTTATCTTGCCTTTAAAATTGCCCATATCCAAAAACACCAGGACGGAGACAGCTACCTTTCCTGATAGGGAAAGGTAAATTTCAATATGTTTACATTTCAAATGTCTTCCAGGCTGCACTTCAGACACAGCCTTTGTGTAGTGATGTTCCTCACAGCAGGACCACCTCCAGCCTGGAGCACCCACAACAGAGGCACAAAGAGGTGTGAGGGCTCTTCACAGAAGTGTGATTAAGGTAGACAAATGCTTGGCCTCCCCTGAAGGGTCCCCTTCAACATGCAGCCCCACCCCTACTCACCTATAGCATCTACAACAAGCATTGGCATAGCCAATAGGTCTCGCCTTTGGGACCTTATAAGTGTTTAGCCATGCAACAGTTGATGTTGTTGCACCAAGGATATTGTGCTGGATAACTAAACACTTATAAGGTCCCAAAGGCGAGACCTATTGGCTATGCCAATGATTGTTGAAACTAAGGAGCAGCAACATTGTCGTGGTGTCACTAGGGCTTTAAGTGGAAGCTTTTTCAATATTATATACAACAAGCCATAGTTGCTGCTTATTTATCTTATGTAGCTAACAACCATTGACAAAGCCAATAGTCACGACTTGTTGTAGGTATGATGTTACTTGTTGTATCATATCTGGATGCAAAGACAAAAACAGCAAAATACAAGTCGGGCGGCACACTATGCTAAGCACAGATTTTTAGCTTACGTGTTTTAAGCCACGCCCTTAATTACATTGGACACGCCCCTTTGAGAGACCCTCCAGTTTTTTCATCCCACTTAAAGCCCTGGGACCACCTGATCGCAAGAGAGCCGAATAGGGGTGGGGGTTGCCTTGCCTGTCGACAGCAAATGCAGGAAGGTCGACTGGGGTCAGTATTCACGTGGCGGCTTGGATTCTGAGCCGCTTGACTATGGCAAAAATAAAAATAAATTTAAAAAACTGTGAAACTTGTAGGGACAACAGAAAATGGTGGGTCAGACACCCAGGATCCATACACGTCTGTCCTCGAAAAGGCCAAGTTTGAAAGAGTTCATATAGAAAGGACACTTACTGAATCTACCCCCACTCTCTTGATTCGGACCTGTGCCCTGCAGCAGGCGCATGAACCCTCCGACGGCGCTTCTTACAGCGGATGTGCACTGCACGCCTCTGTGCCGGGCAGCTGCAGAGGATCAGATCTGCGATGAACGGATGCAGGTGGGCGCTGGGAGTGGAACATTAGGTTGGGGCGGCCCCGCCTCCCACCAGGGCACCAGGGGGTCAGAAGCAGGGTGCAAAGGCGGGCGCTCTGGTGGTGTGTAAATAAGTGCACTCAGCTGTGCGGGCCGCAGGGGTGTGGGCGGGCAGGCCTCAGTAACTCTTCCGGAACCGTAAATAAATCCAAGTGGAGGCCCCGGCTCACCCTACCTGACCCAGGAGGGAATACAAATAAGCATTTACGTCATAGCAGACGAGTTAAACCATCTGTCTTGTAACGTGCTAATTACAGGCAGTTACACCCAACTCAAAGGCATTCTTTTAATTAACCACTGAAGGAGGAGTGGCCCTATCGAGATATGTAAATTGAAATAAATTGATATTTTATACAGCGCTGGATTCTGGTGATTGGACCTTTCTAACGTTTTCCAGGTAAGAGATCAGATAGGAGGAGAGAACGCGGGTAACATACAATACAGTGAAGAAGAAAAACCGCTACAGCGCCCTTGCTCCTAAGAGGGCAACTCACACACTGGGCTTGGTGATCACCCACGGCACGGAACCCCTGGGTTGTCCTTATAAACAGTGCCTTAAACGGGTCTCTTTCGCTTCCAGGCGCTTCATAAAGCTGCTATAAGGCCCCACGCCAGATAACTGCTTCAAACACCTCCATACAGTCAGTGCGCCCGATCACACCAAGAACAAGGAGGCACTACAGCTGCTCGCTCCCGCAGGCAAAACGCCGTGGGATGCGAGGAATGCAGCTAATGCAGTAAAGAAAAGAGGCACAGCATATAGGTGCCACGAAAACTAAAGAAAAGAGACCGCCAAATAAAAGTATCATACAAATGTTACTTTCAAAAAAGAATTAACTGATGTCGCGGACTGTTTTTTTAACAAGCTTTCAATGTGTGCCATGCATTTTACCTTTACCTTTATGAAAGTAACCAAAACAAATTATTATTGAAGCACTCATATTGCAGGCAGCTACAATGTCACTTAAACGTTTAATAACAGCACCTTAAACAAGCGCACGCGCCTCGCACGGCAGCAGGGGGAGGGGGAGAGGAGGGAGCCTGCGCGATTCATTTGCGGGAGCGAGCGGCACCAGGAGCGATAATTGCTACCATATGGCGCCGCTCGCTCCCGCAAGTGAATCGCCAAACGTGCACGCGTTGCCATTGAAGGCAATGGAACGCGTGCACGTTTTTGGCTGAAAAGCCGAATCCATCGCAAAAGGTCTTTTTTCCTATGCAGCGCATGCGCGCTGCGTAGGCGAGACCTAAAAAGGGCAGAGCTTTAGGAAGTCAAATCAGCAGCCATTTGCTAACAAAAGTGTTCATTGAATTTGTAAATGGAGCTCTTTCACCATCCCCTCGCTCACATCAGTGTTTGGATCCCCTACCCTCCAGCCACTAGAATGCAGGTAATACACTTCCACTGTCTGGTAAACTGTCCCCATCTTCCATCTGGTGCCAATGCAACATAGAGGCATTTAAATGTATCGCGCTCTGCTGTATAATTAATACTTAGAGTCAAATCTGAGGATGAACACCAAAATCTTTTTCAATGTGGACATTATTTCACATTTATTTTCTCGACATATGCGTCCAGTCATTATTTTTCACTTTCAACCCTTAAACTGATCAACTGAGTTAGCTGGATGGGTGATCTGGCAGTAGCCTAGCAGAAGAGAGATGGTTTACCTGAATCTAATACCTAAGAAAAAAGTTCCCAATATAGCATAATCTTCACAAGTAAATGTTTCTTTCTACAATCTTGCATCCCCATGCTGCATGCGGTCTTAAAAATATTCACTACATTCCTTAAATCCGGCATTAAAAAAACTGTCCTTTAATTAAAACTTGTGTTTGTTGTCTCTTCTTTTTCTTCTCTCTTCAAATGTCCCTTTTCTTCTCTTCCATCCTCTGCATGCCTCCTCGCTCTAAGCACAACCTACTCTGACATATGCGCGTTTGACTTTTCTCTATTTCAGCAAATTTCCCACAACTCATTTACTAGATCACAATCTCTCCTCCTTCCGCTGAAAGTCATACCTATGCAACCTAACAACACCTAATCTCTCCTAACTTCTGTATTAATCCCACCAATCATGTGCTTGAGCTCACCCCCCTCCCCCACTAATGATTACAGCCAACCGCTATTACTAACAGTAACCAATAACAATGAACTAACCATTAACCTTGGGTTTCGGAGCAGCGTGCTGCTCAGCATAAAGCACTTCGACGCCTCGGCTGGGGAGTAAGCGCTATATAAATGCAATTACAATTTAAAAAGTTAGTGGCCTGGCAAGCATTAATGACAGCATGGATAGGCTCTAAAAAGAAGACCCAATTAGAGTATTTTTGCTTTTTTTTTTTTTTTTTTTTTTAAATAATACGGACAAGGAAACAAATTGTTTTTGTTTGTATAGTGTAAATGGAATACATGGAGACTAAATTATAGACTAATTATAGTCTCCTGTGGCTGCAGCTTTACCGAACAATTATGTATTGAGTACATTTGCCACATAATTTGCAGAATTCGCCGGAAATGTTATTTCTATGCCAAATGGATAAAAATACTGACAGAAAATGTGCTGCATATTTTGCACTTTTTGCCGCCTAATTTAGATAACCATCCGCATAATTTGGTCCTTTGTTCAGCATAACCCTAGTAACCTTGGCAATATTAAAGCTCTCCAGAGCAGTCTGGTTGCTGTTATTGTGTTTTCCCATGTTTCATAGTTCCCTGTGAAATATGTTTTTTTTGCCACTACATTTTATGCAATAAAAGCACCAAAACATGTAATATATACATATATAGCATGTTATGGTCATCTCATTTCTAGTTTCATTTGGTGGTTTTGGATTAGATTTAATGCAATCAAAGATTTCCTGGGCCTCAGGAATATGTAGTAGATAACAGTTCACCTCAAAGGGATGTAAAGCGAACCAATTCCACCAGATCGACGTAAACTAGGCCTAAATCCACAATTTGCAACACAGGTAACTGTTCGGGTACTGAGAGAACAACTTGCATAGAAAAGGAACAGACGCTTGAGGCGTTCCATCAAGAACACAATGTGAACTACCACATTGTGGAATGGTTGGTCATTACCCAGATTAGGCGGCTGTATTACGTCTGCATGGCGAGGTGCTCCTGACCCTTCCATGCACAATGAACTGGAGAGATTCAACTCTGGACCCATTATGATACAGCTAGAAGTACTCCACAGAATTGCTGTCACTGCCCCCACCACTGACACACACGAGGATAATATGTCAAAGAATCTATGCATGCATTGCCACTGACATTGTGCAATCAACCACCAATCACTAGCACAAGTATGCCTTCATGTATCCACCCAAACTCACACTATGCTTATGTGCATTGTGCTTGCTCTGTAATACACTTATGAAATTGTAATACAGCCTAATAAATGAATAAAAAGAGTCTTTCAGTCTTTCTCACTCCAGCGGGATTATATAAATTCCAGACAATGCTCTCGAGTACTGGGGACCTTCCATAGGTTAGTGGTACTAACCAGTCTTCATGGGTTTTGGTCGTTTGTCGCTGTACCTCGCACTCTATCTTTCCATGTGCATTTGTCTGTCTTCTTCATGCTCTTTTTATTCCTCTATTAAACACCTCTTTTTCTGTCTTTCTCGTTTTTGCTCACCCCGTTTGCGTACCTTCATTCTTCATTTAAATTTCCCCAACTTCTCCTTCGCCGCCTTGATGTGCGTGAGCTTTTCTCTCCCCCTGTCTCTATAGTTCATGTGCACTGCGTATTAATGGTGGTGCGAGGTCCCAGGTACTCAGGTCTTGCACGTTTTCTGTCTTTGCATTGCTTGCTCCTTTCCGCCTTCCCTTCATCTCGTTTGATCTGTCTTTCGTTGAATACCCCGACTTTCCCAAACTTTCCATGTATTTCTATCTTTTATGTAACTTTCTCTTCCAAGTTTCGCAGTACCTGTTCATGGTTTTGTGTTACCATGTGTTCCTTTCCTTGTCTCCACCCAACTCCTCCTTTTCGATGTTCATCTTTCAGCGGTTTTTAGGTCTCGCCTACGCAGCGCGCATGCGCTGCATAGGAGGACCTTTAGCCGTCGCTCTGCTCTTTTTGGAAGCACACACTCGTGCTTGTGGCGGCATCCAGCTTGCGGGAGCGAGCAGGGGCGCGCCACAAGCACGAGTGCAGTGCTTCCAAAAAGAGCAGACTGCGCGCGCACGCACGCACCACTCCCGGGCTTGTTTTTTCTGTTGCTTGTTAAAGTTTCCCAGCGCCGGAAGCGAGGAGAATCACTTTCACTGAGCTTGTAAAGATTTTTGACTGTCGGACTAGGTAAGTGTCGCAAAATGTTACTGGATCTGGAAGTTGCTTGTCTGGTAAGGCGCCACCCATTAGGTCATGTGACCGTGATAGTTGTGTCTGATTGGCACTTGAGGTGGCATGCAGCAGGTCTAGTTTTCCTTTACAGCGCCTGCGTCCACCTGTGTCTGCCAGCAGAGTGGCGCATCATGTGACTTACACGCGATCTCTGTGCTGCTTAATACTGCTGAGGATTCGTGCTCTAGCTCTCAGGCAACATCATGTTTTTCTTGTCAGCTGGATGACAGGGAGTAAAAACAGCTCACCTGCTGTTTGGTGCAGATGAGCACTACACCACTCATGGTTTTAAAGGCACGGCTCAGTTGACCAGCTTGTGATTGTCAGCAATAAGACTCTAAGCAACAGCACTAAATTCAAGCTTAGAAAATACCTCTACAAACGTCCTCCTGTCTCCGACACACTCCGCTGCAGCCGCTCGGCTATCCCGACGTCTCCCTAATCTCCCCAAATATATATTTTTATCCTCCACACTCTACATTTTCAGTTCAAGCTTGCTAATCACCACTCATTCCCTCCATCGCCCTGAAATCTCAGTTTTAGTTGTGCCAAATATCTGCTGCCTTCCCAGACCTGGGCAGTATGCAGCCTTTAGACTACAAGCATGAGCTACAAGCATGATGCAGTCCTCCAGCCAGAATTAAGGGAATTAACAGACAACATCCATACTGTGGCTAAGTTCAGAGACTTCAAGAAATCTCTATTTTTTTTAAACTGTGAGCATTGACCCCCGCCACTGATGTATGTTTGTGTGTGTGTGTGTGTGTGTTTGTACAATTAGTAGATGGATCAATGTATCAGGCCAATCACGCTGCTTTTGTTCGAGTGTCATCCTGGCTGGAAGTAGCTGCTCTTAATGCCATAATGCCAGTGCTGTCAAAGAAATTCACATTGCCACTTCACCAGTGCTTAAACTATGATTTGGAGGCAGATTTTCGAGTTTTTGTAAGCTGTTCATCATAAAGGTTATGCATGCATTGTCAGATATATTGTCCTCTAAATGAATAGTACACAGATAACTATTTATACAGCACAAACAAATAATTTATTCTTACTACCCAAAAGAACAAGGTTAGAATAAGGAAAAAAAATGAAAAAAATAATAAGTTTACACATTTATGCACTACAGTCAGCATGCAGCTCCTTGATGTCAGTTCATAGCTCACTGAGCTATAATTCTAGAAGTGTAACTTGTAGGTAACAAAATTATCTCTCAAACAGGAGCAGTAGCTTAGCTGTCTACATGAAATACAAATCTGTGCCCTGCATTAACCATCCATGCTATGTGATGAATCATACCTGTGACTAGACTGCACAGATATTTCTTTAGCAAGTGCATTGACCATCAAGTAGTTTAGTGTCCATTTCCTTTCCTTAGCAGGTGTTTTGCACCAGTTTCAAGGCTGTTTTAGTGCTTCTCATTGTTCAAAAGGGTAATTTCAGATTTTTGGATTAGTCGCCGCTTCATGCGCATACTCTGAATTTCGCATCAGTCTCTTGCCGACTACTTCTTGTAGCTCTTTCCTTTCGTCACCGATGAAACCCACCCCTCGCCCAGGAAATGCCCCTTTCTGTTGCTGCTTTGGAGAAACCAGCATGCTGATTTGTGCTCAGCAGCAGCTGACGCCTGTAGTGAACACAGGAGTGCCGAAGCCTGGTTGAGATGCTGTGTTACAGCTCTGAAAACAATGGCTTTGGTCACACTGGACTATAACACTGACCAAAACCCGCCACCAAACACTCATGGCAGGCCTCACAAGCCTTCCCGTGTGAGGCCTCATTTATTTTTTTCTTTGACTTCTACTCATTTGTGCCATCCTTTTTCTCCTCAATTCCCTTCCTTATCCTATTCTTTCCTAATCCTATTTTTCTACCCCTTTCCATATTCTTTCTCCAGTCTGTCTTATCTCTCTCGGTCTGGTGCCCAATCTCGGTGCCCCGCCGTGAACTGGTGGGTGGTCATTGCCTCTCTGAACACCTGCCTTACTTTGAGGTTAATAAGGTTTCTTTCGGAAGAGCAAACAGTCCCTCTCTCTCTCTCGTACTCTCTCCCACCCCTCTCTCTCATGCACTCTTCCCACCTCTCGCATGTGGTTGACTTTAGGTTTTCGAGCACAGGTTCTTTCCAGTGCCTTTCCTCAATCCCATAATCTCCTCCTCTTCTTGGGGTGTCTTCTGTGTACACAGGCACTCCCTCTTTATGCGCCTGTCGCCTGCTTTTTCCTTCTTTTTCACACACTCTTTCTGCTCCTCTGTCTGGAGTTCATTCACCATTTTGCGCACTTCCTATCCCTCTTTGTCTTCCTATCTATTCTGTGCAGCTCTCACCCCTTTCTATCCACCATGCCACATAATTCCCCTACACAAATCAACTCCACACCACAAAAGTCCACAACTAACAATTCCAGTCTAACCCACATAATTCCACTCCACACCACATACATCCACTCCACACCAAGCATGGGTGAAAACCATTGCCATTTACAATGCCAGTAGCTCTAACTCTTGCAAATGCGAGACCTATTGGCATTGCCAATGCTTGTTAATTTTCCTTGTCCACAGTCTGTCTTTTTAGCTTGGTGCATCTTTAAATGCCCTGCTGTCTTTTCATCTCTCGCAGCATGTTTGTCTTACTAACTCTTTGGCTATCCTGTTCCTCATTTTCCGTTCCATTTCGTCACTGGAACATTCACATTCACTCAGTCTCATTTCGTTCCTTGGTTTTAATACTCCCCTTTCACAATTGTATCCCCATTCTCATCTTGTCTTCTGTTCCTTCATTATAATACCCTCTCACTGTCTCTTTTTTCAATCCCTCACTTTAATCTCCATCCTCAACCAGTATTAGTGCACAATTCCCTCACTATCTCCAACCTGTCTCGTCTCTTTAGACTAGTTACCCCACTTCAACCACAATCCTCATCCTGCCTCTTTGTACAGATCAGCCTCTGCAATTTCCAGCCTCCGCCTGTCTCTTTATACAGCTCCCTTACTGCAATTTCCATCCATCACCTGTCTCTTTATCAGCTCCCTCACTGCAATTTCCAGCCTCCACCTGCATCTTTATACAGCTCCCTCGCTGCAATGCCCATCCTCCACCTGCATCTTTATACAGCTCCCTCGCTGCAATGCCCATCCTCCACCCGCATCTTTATACAGCTCCCTCGCTGCAATACCTATCCTCCACCCGCATCTTTATACAGCTCCCTCGCTGCAATACCCATCCTCCACCCGCATCTTTATACAGCTCCCTCGCTGCAATGCCCATCCTCCATCTGCATCTTTATACAGCTCCCTCGCTGCAATGCCCATCCTCCGCCCGCATCTTTATACAGCTCCCTCGCTGCAATACCTATCCTCCACCCGCATCTTTATACAGCTCCCTCGCTGCAATACCTATCCTCCACCCGCATCTTTATACAGCTCCCTCGCTGCAATACCCATCCTCCACCTGCATCTTTATACAGCTCCCTCGCTGCAATGCCCATCCTCCAC
Organism: Calotriton arnoldi; assembly: GCA_963921515.1. Classification (NCBI taxonomy): domain Eukaryota; kingdom Metazoa; phylum Chordata; class Amphibia; order Caudata; family Salamandridae; genus Calotriton; species Calotriton arnoldi. The sequence goes on along the minus strand of CAWUFW010024675.1, from coordinate 12,630 downwards.
CCGCATCTTTATACAGCTTCCTCACTGCAATACCCATCCTCCACCCGCATCTTTATACAGCTCCCTCACTGCAATACCCATCCTCCACCCGCATCTTTATACAGCTCCCTCACTGCAATACCCATCCTCCATCCGCATCTTTATACAGCTCCCTCACTGCAATACCCATCCTCCATCCGCATCTTTATACAGCTCCCTCACTGCAATACCCATCCTCCACCTGCATCCTTATACAGCTCCCTCACTGCAATACCCATGCTCCACCTGTCTCTTTATACAGCTCCCTCACAGCAATACCCATGCTCCACCTGCCTCTTTATACAGCTCCCTCACTGCAATACCCATCCTCCACCCGCATCTTTATACAGCTCCCTCGCTGCAATACCCATCCTCCAACTGCATCTTTATACAGCTCCCTCGCTGCAATACCCATCCTCCACCTGCATCCTTATACAGCTCCCTCACTGCAATATACATGCTCCACCTGCCTCTTTATACAGCTCCCTCACTGCAATACCCATCCTCCACCTGCATCTTTATACAGCTCCCTCGCTGCAATACCCATCCTCCAACTGCATCTTTATACAGCTCCCTCGCTGCAATACCCATCCTCCACCTGCATCCTTATACAGCTCCCTCACTGCAATATACATGCTCCACCTGTCTCTTTATACAGCTCCCTCACTGCAATACCCATCCTCCACCTGCATCTTTATACAGCTCCCTCGCTGCAATGCCCATCCTCCACCTGCATCTTTATACAGCTCCCTCGCTGCAATACCCATGCTCCACCTGTCTCTTTATACAGCTCCCTCACTGCAATACCCATCCTCCACCTGCATCTTTATACAGCTCCCCCACTGCAATTCCCATCCTCCACCTGTCCCTTTATACAGCTCCCTCACTGCAATACCCATCCTTCACATGCATCTTTATACAGCTCCCTCGCTGCAATGCCCATCCTCCACCTGCATCTTTATACAGCTCCCTCGCTGCAATGCCCATCCTCCACATGCATCTTTATACAGCACCCTCACTACAATACCCATCCTCCACCTGTCCCTTTATACAGCTCCCCCACTGCAATTCCCATCCTCCACCTGTCCCTTTATACAGCTCCCTCACTGCAACCTCCATCCTCCGCCTGTGTCTTAATATAGCTCCCTCAGTGCTACCTCTGTCCTACCATTGTCTGACTCTTGATCCTATTCCCTCACTGCAATTTCTACCATGACTGTCTCCTTGCACGATTCCGTCATTGTAATCTCGCTCCTGACCCCGTCTCTTTACACTGTTCCCTTAATGCAGTCTCTATCCTCACCCTGTCTCTTTACACTATACTGTCGCATCAACCTCCGAACTAAACTTTTCGCTTTACACTGTCCGCTTCATTAAATTTTCATCCTCGCCTTGTTTGGACTGCTCCCTCATTGTATTCGTTTTCTCTCCATGTCTCTTTACACTATTCCATCACTGTGATCATTTGCACTGTGATCATTTGCACTATTCCCTCATTCCAGGCCTCATCCTCACTCACTCTCTTACACCTTTCGGTCAGTGCAATCTCTCTCTTAACATTTTACTCTCGCTGAAATTTCTGTTCTCAGTCCATCTCTTCCCTCTCTATCCCCTCACTGCAATATTCAACTCGCCGCTCTCTCCTTGCACTGTAACCTCACATTAGTGTCCTCCTTACCTCATTTCTTTATGCTATTCCCTCACTGTAATTTCCATCCTGACCCCATCTCTTTACTCTATTGCCTCCACAAAGTTGTTTCTTTATACTGTTCCCTCCATGAAATCTTTAACCTGGCCCTGTCTCTTTACACTGTTCCCCCACTGGAATCTTCATGCTCACTGTAATCCCCCTCATCGGCTCTCCTTGTTTGATTTCCTCATTCAATGTCACTCCTGTGCTCTCTCATCTTATCTGACCCTGGTTCCCTTATCATGATCACATTTATCACAGCATTGGAGGAATCAGGCACAGCTGGACCACACTGGGAGCACTGGGGTTGAGGTGGTCACTGCTTCTGATGTGAATAATAGTGCAGTTGTGTACTCACTGTTTCACGGAGCCTGCTCGCGGTAGGAGGGTTCCGCCTCTGACATTCAGAATCTGTGGCAGGCCTGAAAGATGTAAGGAGAAAAGTCAGTTAGCGCATAGAAAACTTGTCCCACCCCTAGAATGCTCCCTTTAATCCGGACACATGCGCTGTTCACTCTCTTTTTCAATGGTCTTGGAGTCCCAGAAACTATAACCTTCTATTGAGCTCCCTATGCAGCCCTAGACTGCTGCCGACAGCTGGACTGTGGACACCAAACGCGTCTCCCTGCTTTGTCTTCGAGTGAGTAATTGTCCTAGACTGGTTATAGGGTGACGGCCTCGTTAAGGACACTCTATGGAGTATTGGATGCAGCCTTTTATTATTTTAGCCCTTGGGGGAGGACTAATGACCACCCTCGCCCCCACGAACAAAAAACATTCAGAGTCTCTTACGTGGACCTTTCCTTTGTCCCAGAGTATGTGGTAATAATGCAATAATGTATGGCTATGATAACCAGCCGAGGAATGCACGACTCCAGTATTGTGGTTCCCTACTCAAAGGATAGTCATGACCATCTCACAGCAACCGTTTTTCAGAGGTCTGGCTTTGGGATGGAATACACAGGTCTTGCCGCTTAGCCAAAATCACCCATGTTGGCTTGGGAAAGTGCATAAATTACTTTTCCTAAGACATTGGGTGCTTGGATTTCAAAGCTACTCATTCACAGGAAGCAGAATGGGTGGTCAGCATCCTGAACTGAAGGGTAGCCAGTTCAGAAGAGAAACAACGTGATGGCCTATGTGGGCCAGAATAGTGCTTGCTGGATGTGGAGCTCAGCTGTGTGCTGCTTGTTCCTCTCCAGCTGGGAGAAGAGTTTCTGCCTCTCACCTCAATGCCTGCCTGCATGTCTGCAGATCTTGTCCTGGCCCTGGAAGCACCCAAGAGAGAAAAGAACACCCTACGATCGACGTGTCAGCCCTTCTGAGACGGTGGAGCTGTCCATCACACTAGGACCAGCCGTGATGAAGTAGCAGACATGACAATGACAAGAAAGTGCAAGTGAGCAGCCTGACCAGTGACCCTGACTTATATAGTCTCTTGCACCAATGTCCCAGCAACCCCATTAGGCCTTCTCCTCTGCAGGCAGCTTATTTCTACAGGCAATTGGAGGTTCAACTGGCATCTGTGGCCCCAACCTTCCATGTGCCACAAGAGAGTGTTGAGACACACTAGGGCCCACCATGCGCCATCTGACCACTTCCATGTGGGTTGAGCTGCATCAATCAATAAGCATTGTACCAGATTGAGTATTCCCAAACAGCAGGTGTCCATCTTTGTGAACATCCAGGTCCCCTTCTCCTGCATCCCCTAACCTAGTTGTGAGGCCAAAGAGCCAGCAAAGAAGGGAACCTTGGGCGCAGAAAAAACCTGCCTGGAAGTGACAAGAATCGAGAGACGGACCGGATGCCACCTAGCCACAATCACAAGAGGACGAGATCCAGGGCTCCTGAATGAAGTTAGAAAACTGTAAAGGAATGGTATATTTTTTTTGCCCGAGGCTAAGCTTGATGTCTGGTGCCTCTACAAGTCCATGTGTTGGTCCAGACTGACAGGGCACACTGAGCACCAGAAAAACCTGAAGGCAGGCAAGAGCTATAGGCCAGATTTGGTTTTCTGGTGCTGTATTCCTAACTGCGAGGTACTTCTTCAGAGATACATAGTAACAACGAGGGATACATTTCATGGCATTTTGTTTCACCTTGTGCTACCTTGACTGCGACTTTGTATCCTCAGATGGCCATTTTAAAACCTGTTGTAATACTTGGGGCCACTGCTGCCACATTCCCCCCCCCCCCCCCGAGAGATGTTCTTGCTGTCCTTCTAAAAGGCTACTAGGGTTATGCAAAGCTCCGACAATGGTCTCTTCAAACTCTGGCTTCATCTGAGAAGTTCTAGTGCTGCCCGAGTTTCACTTCTAGTGAATGAAATATACGTTTTCTGCCTGTGAATAGGAAACCTTTATTTTCCGGCAAGTTGTTTTACTGCGGATCATTTTTGATGCATGCAAGGAAGAAGTTTAAATATTCAGATGAACGTTTAGCATACAGTATTTGGTTAGCACAATAAAACCCACAAAAACATGCAGTTTTAGGTATACCTATAGACTGTGCAGATGTGTACTCAAGTGCTGTAGCACCCCGTAAATGGACAGTAAACGAATTGCAGTGTTTAACTTGTGGAAAAATAAGTGCCGGGGCCCAAAGTTTTGTTTAGAAGCCTGCCTGCGGCCTGCTCTATTGAAGGTCAGGGTGCCAGATAGCAACACTGCATATTCTTGATTCAACCTCATGCCTCTTTAATCCACCACCAGACACTCCCTGCCTATGTAGCTTACTCTTGCAGGTTCTTTTTCATCACTGCTTTCTCCCTTTGTCACGGTTTGCTTCCATCATTTCCTCCCTCTTTCTTTCCCTCATTATGTTTTTCTCTCTTCTGCTCTGGATCAAAGTTTGTTGAGAAAAAATAGGTGCCAGTCCCCAAAAATGTGTGCTAGTGGGCCCACCTGCAACCAGTGGCTCAAAATAAGTACCGGCGTTATGTAAATGTTACAATACACTACAATGCATGGTTATCAGTTCTTTAAACTATAGAGTAGGCTTTAGCTCTACCCAGAGGAGTTTTACTCTCTTGTCTGTTGCTATTAGTGGATTATTCTGCCTTGCAGGAAGGGCTGCCATCACAATACATATGGTACTATGTTACATCAGAAAAGTACACTCGTTTTTATCATGTTATTGGTAAAGTTCAATTCTGTATTTCCTAGAGGCATTCTATGCAGAAAGCAATCCCTTTTTTCCACTTTTTCTCATCACTGGCTAAGCTTATATGGGGAAGACTTTAATATGATAAACAGCATTTGTGCATGAAGCACGTGAAAAGCTTTTGAGAATTACTAGGTTTATATGAGTGGGCAAACTGAATTTACAACCATTGGCTTTGCCAAGGTTTCTTGGCCTAGGAAAAATGGCAGCCCTGTGAAAAGTGCTGTGACAGTATAGAAAGAAGCCTGTAATAGTCCAGAGAGGAGCAACAGAGCATTCACTCTGAACACAAAGAGGTATCCACACTAAAATGTTGATGGCCTTTGTAAGTTTCAAAAGAAAGAATTCCAACATCTGTCCACAGAAAATTAGGTGTGTGCAACTTTCTTTTTACATGAGTGAATATCTTGTATAAACCCCAAATACTGAGTTACCTGTATGTCAGGAAATTTCTGTTAACTGTGAAACTAGATAACTCCATGGGCAGCATGCTCTGTGGTATCACGCGAACTGAGAAACTGTATGAACAATACCTTGAGCTGCTAACCTGCAGTTCTCTTGCAAGCAAGTGGAAACACGAAATTCGCACAAGAATTTAGCATGTCACACGTTTGCCAGCATCTGCAGCACAGAAAGGGTATGGTTTAGCATCATACAGGTACAGACAGCACAAGGAAAAATGTACGATTTGGGCCCTTCATTTAGAGAAAAAGCACAGCAAAGGTCGGGCAGGGCAAGCTTCCAACACAAGCAGATGATGCTAGATGGGCTGCTTGTCACGGCGATGAACAAGTACAGCTGTTAGTAGACAAGCCTGGATACAAAGGATGTCACAGAAATGATGGGGGTGGCTGTGACAGGTGAATCCGGACTAACAGTGAGGGGCATCAGAGCATCGGGAAAGACACATGCAGGTGGACAACATCTGAAAACACGAGAGAGACATTTTGTTGCAGGAAGAGTCGATGTTTTTTGCCACATATTTACATAGCCGAAGGCGATCCTAGGAGGTGAAACAAAATGAACACTTACAATGGAGCTTGGTAGGGAGAGCAGCCTGAGACAATGCAGCATACGGATGGAGAGCAGCGACGCATTGACTACCCTCCTCCCCACGCCACCCCTCACCAACCACACCCATACCGAATCTGCAGACAGCACCTGCTGCTGCGTCCTCTTTGTCTCGCTCCAAAAATACCCACAGGGCGCTGACAGCAGAGGAGGCCGCTTCCGGCGCGCAAAAAGCAGTTCAGCGTCAGCACAGGCAGTCGGAAGCAGCGCAAGCCTCGCGCACGTGTACATCACGACGCAGCACCTGAGCGAACTCCAGCGGGCGCGTGACACAATTAATGCGCACTGTGCAACAGCGCGAGCTTCTATTACACAGCGGAGACGCCTATTGCAAGCTTCCGCACCTCACAGATAATGGAAAGTGCACAGAATGCCAGGCAAGAGGTCACAGGTACAACGCAGAACAGCAGACAGTACAAGCTTCTTTCTTTCACTCTCACACAGACACACACACACAACGGACACCGGCAATGCAGGTAGAATAGCCACGTCTATTCAAAACCAGAACCGGCAGGTCAAAGGCTGCAATGATGTAAGCATCCGCCGTGCACAGGTTCCACCCAGAGCAAACTTCGCTCCTCATAAGCACAGAAGTGCACACTGTGCCACGCGCAAATACACAGTGCACAAGTGGAGAGCAGTGAAGCAACCTACTGTCATACAGGGGCACCAACCAATGCAAGCTCCCATTGCTCGCAGACAGCAGCGGTGCAAGGCACACTCGAGCACACCAACCTGAACTGCGACAGTGTGTCCGTCAGACTCTACGGGATATTTGTTCAAGACGCATTATTTTCCACTGTGTAAAGCATCATGATCATACCACCCCCAGGAAGTCGCCTGGGCTTGGAGCAGGCCCCACCCCCAGGTCGTATCTTGCTGGAACTGATAACTCTGCCCCGGAACCCAGCAACTAAGGGGTTAAAAATTCGTGATCTTCTGTGGTTTAACCCTGATGGACCCGTTTAGCCCTTTACTGCTGGGTTGCACGTGCCAGCTCGGTGCTTGAGTACTGTGCAGAGTGGGACCCCACTCACTCATCACACACTCAGGGCTGAGCACTGCACTCACTGCCGGGGCGTGGCAGACACAGGCCACGGTCACCCACCTGGGCTGGGTGTTCTGCGGGGCCGTCACAAGTCACTTACTCGCATCTGGACCCCAGCAGCAGCGCGTGTTCCCTACAGAACTCCAAGGAAAGCCGACATCATAGCAACCCTACTCCCGCCTTACTTACAAAAGAACCCCCCCCCCCCCCGCTGCACTGCTTTATTCAACTTCCAAACATGAGATAAGGAATGCAGGGAGCAGCAGGACGGGTAAAGAAGGAGGGAGTACAGCAGAGCACAGAGAGGCGGACAAGGATTAAGTAAGGGGGGGGGGTGAGGATGACGTGGTGCCGGGCGAGGGGCGTGACTCACCTGGATCAGACTGTTCTCCTCTGCCACCAGGTAATCCCCGCTGATCCCCGTGGGTGTCACCTGATGGCTTCTCCTTGGAGGTAGCGGGTGGGACGCAGCTTCAGCGAGGACCCCTGCTGGGGGTCTACGCCTATCTCTGCACCCACAGTCCCCACTTGTGAGGGCCGCTGACTCTACCCATAGCGCGCTTCCAGTACTGTCAGTCATCACATTACAGCTGGGGGAACAGTGGATGTTTCCTCTCTGCTCCCGGGCGAACCAGGAGGTCCCGGGCTGTGCCAACGCAGAGCCCGGGCATCACTTCCACCCTCCCCGGTCAGGAGAGATGGGGGAGGCCAGTCCGCAGTCCCCAGGGGAAGAGACTCCCGGAGAAGCGTCCAGTCATTTCTGGGTACCCTGGAGCCTAGCGGCCGGCGTCGGGCATTCGTCCAGCCCGGTTGTCAGAGTCAGCCTTCGATCAGCACAGCTCCCCGAGTCCGTACTTCAGTGAGCTCGTCGTTGGGTCCAGTTATCGCTTCATCCCTGCCCGGAGCGAGTTCCTCCCTCAGTCGGCTTCGCTCTCCCGGGGTCGGCTCTCGCTTCTCGCAGGCTCCTAGTCCTGGAAGAGGCTCCCGAGCTGCTGGGCCCTTGCCAGGCCAGCCCTTCCCGTCAGATCCGCTTCCAGCGGCTCTGGACTCTGCTGTCTTTTAAGTCTCGAGCTGTGCTCTGCGGGAGGGGCGGGCGGGCGGGCAGGGAGAAGGCATGCCTTCCATTCAGCGCAAGGTTAATCAAGCGGGCGGGCCCATCCTTGCACAGCTAACCTCCCGAGCAGGCAATGAATGCGGATGTCTGTCTGTGCCCCCTCCTCCCGCTGCCCTCGAGTGACACCTACTACACACAGCAGTGCAAGCACTGCCGGTGATAGTGACACAGCCCACGCACACAGATTCCTAGTGTCACCATTGGGGTCTGGGACAGAAAAAAGGCCTGGGTCAGGGGTGTAGGCAGTGTGTCATGGGCCCTTGTGCAAAGAAGGAAGCGCGCAGCCCCCGCCAAGTGAATTGTAAACTACAGCAATGAGCAGGGCTCAGTGGGCCCATCAGGCCTTTGGGCCCCGGCGCCACTGCACTTGCTGCACCAATGAAAGCTACACCCCTGGCCTGGTCACCAAAAGAAAAGTGCCTCCCAATAGTGAAAGCAGATAACTAAACAAGCATTGGATATGCCAGTTCGTCTGGCTTGAAAGGAAACTTGTATGATAAAGTGAAGCATTACAAGTAAATAACATGAGAATGGATATGTATTTAAAGCACATAACCCTAAAATGATATTGGTTGAAGTTAAAGGTCAGACAGCAGTTGCACTTTCAAGCCAGACCTAACCACCATCCGTAGGTTAATGACTGCTCTCTTCCAATCTGTGCTGCAGCCAGAGGAAAACACCATAAATTATTTAGCTATCTAAGACACTTTAATAGCATTACAGTCGAGTATGCCAAAGTTCAAGCTCAGGTAGCTGGGTACATGAAATGTGTTTTTTGTGGAAGCACACAACTTCTGCCCAATCAAAATATGTACTCATGTCTCCCAACATGTGGGAGAGCCAAAGCCCCTCTCTAGGGATAGTCACATAATTATCTAGTAACAGCTGTGCTGTGAAGCCAGACCATAAAATGTGACCCACATTTCCTCTTGTGAAGATATGCTTTATAGGTGGTTTGCAGGATATTAGTGCTTGCTGCAGGAAATGTTTGTGGTAATATTAGAGAAATTAATGTTAAATACCGCCCCAGATTACAAAACAGGCCAACAAGCCAAAACACAGCCCAGACACTAACCTGTCAGACCATCCCTTCTTGCACTGCCAGATTACCTTAAAGGCCAGTCCAATCCTGGTGTTCATGAAATGCCACCCGGGGACACCCCAGTGCACAGTGACTACTAGTGTTCATGCACTGCAGTCAGTGACACCTTGTGCACACAGACCCAGAGGATTCATGCATTCCAGCCAGACACACGCCAGTGCACACAGATTCCAATGCTCATACACTCCAGCCAACCGTGTACAGCCAGCGACACAGTGCACAGACTTCCTATGTAGAGACCAGCAAGTGAAACCCAGTGCACAGACTTCCCCTGTACATCACAGCCAGTGATAAGCAGTGCGCCCCGGCTTCCAGTGTTCATACTCTCCAACCACAGATACCTGCCGCAAGTCTTCATTACATGTACTAAATGCACTTAAGTGACACAACCGCCACATCTTACTAGAATTTTCAAGGAACTTCCATTTTGCCCTGTGATAGAGTATATGTAATTGATTTTGGCATCTCTTAAAGACACAGATTCGAGTGAAGGGGCTTAGTCCAGATATAAGATATCTTTGGGGTAACATTCGTCCAATAATGCTGATCCAACATTTACCTTCCCTATGGACGGATGTCATTATTAGGACTTTTTGGATATCTCTCCATGCAAACTCTGTCCTTAAAGCAAGTTAAAGACATTAGGGGATCCCACTCATGTTAAAGACTATACCGACCTGGACGATACCCCGCTTCGTCTGTACATCCCAACATGCAGCACCCCCGTGCACACATCCTCCCAGTAGCGAGTCACCAAAACATTTATAAGTACTATAGGAGTACTCTTGGACTAGGGTGACCAGACGTCCCGGTTTTCGGAGCAATGCCCCGGTGTCCCGACACTTTGCTCCAAATTACAGAAATGTCCTGGTTTTTGTGCAGCGCCCGGGTTAAACAGAAAAATGTCCCGGTTTTTAAATGATGTCTCGGTGCGAGACACTATTTAAAAACCGGGACATTTCTCTGCTTACTTCACACAGGTGCCGAGATGGGTCTCTATTGGGCTCTCCATTTTTGCCCTCATGATGAAAAAAAATCTTACAGCTGCAGCAATACCACCTTTCACTGCCTTCAAAGAGACCCGTATGTCACAGTTCTTTCACAGTCTCATCCTTCCATGACTGAAGCATTTTCAATGTTATGTACAACGAAGCCAAAGTTGTTGCTCATTTATCTTATGCAGCTAACAACATCTGACAAAGCTAATAGTCCTGGCTTGTTGTAGGTGTAATATTACATGTTGTATTAGTTATCTGAATACAATGACAGAAGCAGCAAATTTTTCGGGCGGGACACTATGGTAAGCATAGATTTTTAGCTTATGTGTTTTAAGCCACACCCTTAATTACATCGGCCACGCCCCTTTGAGAGACCCCCAGTTTTTTCATCCCACTTAAAGCGTGGTTACTTCTGTCATGTCACTTTGTCTTTGTAGAGCGCTGTATGGGACTTCAGCGCGCTGCCTCGTTTTGGGAGCGCTGGGAGGGCACAGGGTGCATGAGTGGTTGAAGGGAGTGTGGGGGAATCGTCGGGTGTCGTGCGCAAGTGGTGATGTGGTCAAGTTACTGCAGCCTCCAAGCCTGCTCGGGTAGTATTTCTACTACATCTGAAGGCCCTGTGTGATGTAGAAGCGGTGAGACGTCTGCGGTGCAGTTGTCTCATGGGACATGGTTGGGTGAGATACACAGGGTCAAAGGCGAGCTCTGCTTGCTCTGACCTACAACACGTCCGTGCTGTAGTACCCTTCTCCGTACTACTCAGACCACCTACCTGGGAGGAAGCTGGGCGCTGGACGGTTCTACCAGACGACCAGAAATGCTGGCTTGTAATTGGACAGTAACTGCAGCGGAAGAAAGGCACTCACCAAAATGCACTCGGGGAAATGTTTTTGAGCACTATGATATCATGGGTTTTATCACAGCAAAGAATGGATGCAAACACAGTGCCTAGAGGTATTTTTAAAGCTGCTCAACAGGAGACACTTATGTACGTCAGCAGCGTGCACAGAGCGGACATCACCAGTAACATACTGCATCTATTTTAGAGTTAGCCTTGAACCTGAGAAATGCCACAGTCCCAGTCCCTCCCCCCCTCATCTCAGGGGTACAGACAGCACAGACCTATAGTCACAGCCCATCCCACATCTCAGAGGCGCAGACAGGCCTTCTCTCAGCCCTCCCCTCATCTCTGAGGCACAGACAGGCCTTCTCTCATCCCTCCCCTCATCTCACAGACACAGACAGGCCTACCTCCTCAGCCCTTCCCGCATCATAGTGCCTTTTGTCTCCCTTTCTCTTCCTTCTTCCCCTTCCCCTTCTCAACTTCTGGCATGGGGCAAGCGTTTTAGCCATTTTTGCAAGTTACTAGTTTAAAGACAGTTCTTGGCATTGTTAAAGCAAAAAACCAACATCCTATAATGCACATGCGGTTAGCTTAAAAATCCATTACTGTCTGTGTCACACATCTGATTTGTCATCTGTAATTCTTCATCTGTGTCTGTGGAGGCGGCTGTCATTGTAGTCCTTTTTCTATGTTTATGACAGCTGTCAAATAGTCCTACTTTTATGTCGGTTACTGCAAACTGTAGCCCTACGTCTATGTCTATGAACTGTCCTGGTTTTCTGTTTTGAGAATCTGGTCACCCTATCTTGGATATACTCTTAGATGCCTTTGTGAACCGGCCTAGAAATGTCTTCCTATTAGTAAACATGCAAAGGCGGCACAGTTTTTTATTTGTACAAATTATATATGAATATTCCTATTTTTAGATGTTTTGGAGCCAATTCATAAAGATATGTAGAATACGTAGAGTACTGCTTTATGTACTCCAGAATGCCTTGTAAATAGGCTGACCAGTATTTAACACACTCCAGCCAGTGACTCCCAGTACACAGACACTGTGCTTATGTACTCCAGATACACTTCTGTGCATGAAGACTGCCAGTGGTCATGTACTCCAGTCAGGGCCCGCGACACCCAGTGCACTGATTCCCAGTGTACAGTCCAGCCTGTGACACTCCAGTGCACTCAGACTCCCAGTGTTATCCTGCACAGACTGTGTTCGTGCACTCCAGAGACACTTCTGTGCATGAAGACTGCCAGTGTTCATGCACTCCAGTCAGGGCCTGACGACACCCATTGCACAGACTCCCAGTGTACAGTCCAGCCTGTGACACTCCAGTGCGGTCAGACTCCCAGTGTTTACAACCTCCAGCCAGTGACTCCCAGTACACACACTCCCAGTGTAGAGCCCAGCCTGGGACACCCCAGTGCACTCAGACTCCCGGTGTTATCCTGCACAGACTCTGTGTTCATGGACTCCAGATACACTTCTGTGCATGAAGACTGCCAGTGGTCATGCACTCCAGTCAGGGCCTGTGACACCCAGTGCACTGACTCCCAGTGTACAGTCCAGCCTGTGACAC